>JAOTRH010058574.1:0-18794 GCA_034768845.1 Heliamphora exappendiculata
AGTCGACTGAACCCATAGGTACGGTCGATCGAACCCCAAAACCACACTTTAGTCAACCGAACCCCGTGGTTCAGTCGATCGAACCTCGGCGAAAAATGATTCTGAGCTACGGGTTCACCCTTCTAGGCCTCGAATTGACACTTTCGAACATCGATTCAATAACTGTGAACACTCACACATCTAGGTCTAACACCAAGACCTCAAAAGAAACTCCCGATACTCGATTCCATCCACGAAATTGACAAAAAATAGGTTTTAAACCCAAAAACCTAACTTGATACAAACTCATATTTACAACAATCTAACCGGTAAAAAGACACCCGATTACCCATAGCACTCTTATAAAACATACATGTCTAGAATCCTACCTTGGTGAGTTAAAAACTCGACGCCCCGAATCACGGGCAAAATTGAGCTTCGTCGGAATGAAATTCTGACCGAATGGTTGCATAGCCCTCAATGCCGATACCAAGAATTCACAGTTTGATCGTCAAAAATCGAGCCCCGAGCCCCCGAGAACTTAGAGAGAAGGTAGAGAGAAAAATGGAAAACTTAGGAGTTAAGTTTTGGAAAGTATCTTTTGAAAATATTTAACTCTTGATATTTCAGGTCTCTAAAATATCTTTTTTGGAAAATTTTTGAGATTTTCACCGCAACAGCCCACGGCCCCAGGAACCTACCTCGCTTGCATATCTAAGCCCGATCATGCATCAAAAGCAATAAAAACATGCTCAAACGAAAACACGTAACGCGCGTTCGAAAACGTCAAAAAAGAAAACGTGTCAGGGTCTCACAGAACGCATTCAAGATGGGTGCCTAAGATTTGACTTGATCAAATTGGGGTGTCTGCAGACGGCCACAACCTTTATTTCTATTTCCAGTAGCTTATTTTTGCCTTTACAGTGTTCTGCCAATGACCTGTTTGATGTTCGGTATGCAGTTTATAGTATAGATCAGCATGATTAAGGCTTAGAAATCCATAGGTTTGTTTCTCTTTTGTTTTAATTCATGTTCTTATCATGCATTGTTAGTGATATTTTTAGCATGATTAGGGTTTGGTAGTTTAGCTTTAATCCCCCTAGTCCTTGTTTTTCACATCTAGTTTTCACATGTATCCTTTAGTATAGATGCATGATTAGGAATGAAGCTTTCTTTTATGCTTTGTTTTTGCTTTATTACGTGTTTAAATACTTAGAATGTGTATTTTCCTATTTGATTTTGATTATTCTCTCTATACCTTCACTTTCTGTATTTTCATGTATTTGAGAAATATAATTAAGAACTAATGATAATTAGTAGAGGCCAACCTTATGGTTGGGAGAACAAGGTGCCTAACTGTTAGGGTTGGTATACTAAAAACCATGTTTTTAGTGTTTAATTTTATTTTTAATAAAAATAATTTTTTATTTTAAGAGAATTTTTATGTGCAATGTATGTATATCATTTATTTGTTATGTATGGATGTCCGATATTCTGTATAGTATTTAATCTGGTGTGTAGAGTACGGCTTACACACAGAAGACCAAATTTTAGGTTCTTGCATAATATAAGTTTTATGTTCACAGTTTATATGGAAATGAACATACCATTGGTACGACTGTGGCATAGAGTTTTAGTAGGCTTGTCTTGGTTACGGGGAATAGATAATAGCATCGTCTATTGTTCTGATTCTCTGTGCCAGTACACTTTGTGTGTATTGAACGAGATATTTGGGGTAATTAATTTAGTACTGACTACTGATTATATAAATTAATTCACATCCCAAGATTATTATGAATAGTGCTATCCTCTTAATCCTGAAATAATTATTGATTTGTGTATATTTATTATTTTTTATTTTGATTCATTAGATGGTGTGATCTTCTATGGGTCTATATTCCTGGTGAGTTGGATAGCGATATTATTTATATGGAAAATATTAATTATTGATGGAATTCACATCCCGAATGATCTGGATTGATGATACCCCCTTAAGGATGCTTATAAGTTTTGACCGGGCCAAACCCTGCAGGTGGATTTAATTATTCGGCAGTCAAATAAGTTAAGCGGAAGGGCTTAAGGAATATGAAGATGCCGATTAAATTTAATTGGTGGGTATCGGGAATCTTAACGTGGGGAGAAATAGTAAGCATTTAATAACAGGAGCTCAATGTAAGAAGGTCTTGAGATTATGGGTCAGAGTGCAATTATAATTCTTTAGTGGTGTGAACTGTAATTCAGTATTTTATGGAAATTGTAAAAATCGCTGCGACTTTTCATAATTACAAAAATCGCCCGTAGGTATCTGTGTTCTACTGGAAGTCTTACTCATAATTACTCCATAAGTCCCTACTGTAGCCCTATATATATGCGGGTAGGCTGAATCAGTTGAGATTGATTTTCATATCATTATCATTATTGATATATTATTTTTGTCTTTTAAGACTTAAAAATATATCGGGGTTCTGCCGGTACAAGTTCTCAGAGGATCGTAGCCCACATTATGTTCGAGGATCGCATACGGAAATACGGTAGAAGATCTGACAGGAGCTTCAACTCAGAATCAAGTCGTAGTTGAAGATTAGATCTACGAAAGGTATTTTTCTAAATTAACTTTTCTTGCACGGGTTTATTTTTGATTGTTCGACGTTAAAATTTTTATCTGGAGCCCGTTTCGGCGTTTGCCCATCCAGTTAATTTTTTACCAAAAATCGTTTTACAAAAATTATGATCTTGGCAATATTGCCTCCAACACTAACACCTTCACCGATTTGTACCTTAGCCCCCGAACCTATATTTTTTCTGGTTAAACGTTTTAAAAATCAGTGGCTCCTTTTTTTTCTTTATTTTTCTTAAAAACCATGTGGCGACTCCAATTTTCAATAAAAAATGGTTTTCAAAATATTTTAGTTTTCAAAGTATTAAAAATATTTTTCAAATAACTTTTGAATTCTCTATTTTTGAATAAAATCCAAAATTTCAGTGCCACATCCACCTTATTGTTCTTCAAGTTGTTCTTGCTATAAACATTCATTAGCGTAAAACCAATTAAGTGGCCAAGTGTGTAGTGCAATTATTTGCTAAGTCTACAACTTCGTGGTTATATTTTTAAACTTTAAAAACTACACTTTTTATTTATTTATTTATTTTAACATGGGTAAAAACACCTCCAACTTGAATAAAACATTATCCTCAATGTGAAAATACATGCATAAATATATAGAGGAGATATTCCATTATAAGGATGCAATTTCAATACATTAGACCTATAACAGTACTTCATGCATCCAAACATATAAATATGAAAGCAAAGAAGAAGAGAACAAGTCAAATAGTAGAAAGTACACTTTTATTAAGAAAATAAATTACATATATAAGAAAAGAATTGCCCTAAGGGTCTACAAATGATGGGGCTAAAGTGTGGTAACAAAGAAAAAGAAAAAAAAACAAAAGAAAGAAAAGCATCAAAGGGGAGGGGGTGGCGGGGATCTATGCGGAGGACCCAAGCCAAAATAACTCAGAAGCAGATGGAGTTGCTCTTATGTGGTGGCCTGACCCTCCTTTAGTCGGCCCAACCGAGTGTTGAGGGCCTGATAGGCGTTCTCGGAAAAGGTCCACAAAGAGGAGGAGGGTAGGGAAGAAGAGGACATAGGCAGGGTAATGCATAAATCCCACGTCTCCTTAGCGAGGGGATGTTTCAGGGTGGTGCGCGACTCAATGCGAGCTGGCTCTTCGACCACATCGTATGAGTATAGGTCTGCAGCGTAGGGTCGATGGGTTCAGTAGGAGAAGGGTTGAAGCGGTGGGGCTGATCAGTAGAGGCTCACTCAAGGAGGAGGAAGATGAGGTTGGCATACGAAAATTTGCGATTACGGGGATGCTAGATGAACTTCTTCATCTCCCCTAGTATGAAGTGAGGGATGGAGAACGGAGCGTCAGTGTGTCGGTGTGGAGTGCATAGAGGGTTTGGAGGGTGGCGCCCCACCTCTTATCCTTGTGATCTATAAAAAAGACGTTTCGATGGATGACGATGACGATGAACTAAACAGGTTCGGCGAGATTGCCGTGGTGGGAAAAGATGGTGCCCCACGGTGCTCAACCTTCGGTGATGGCGAGGGCCATGTTGGCGGCAAAGATGTGGTTGAAAATGGGTTCCCAGTGCTTTGTCTGCTTGTTTGCCTCGATACCGAAGATGCTGAGGGTCTCGACAATGTCATGGGTACCAAAAGTGATGGTGGTGCCATGGAAAGTGGTCTATAAGAGGTCAAGGGAGGGGTCTTCATTCGTTAAAAGGTCGAGCCGTCGGAGGTTCTAATAGAATATCTGAATGAGGCGGGGATACATGGCCTCGAATGGGCTAAAAAGGCCACCGAGACCTTGGAGCAAAGGAGGCAGATGCCCTGAGAGGCATAGTTATCGGTGGCTAAAAATCCCTCCTCCACTGGGAAGTGCATGAAAATGTGGAGTTCGTGAGATACCTAGTCGAAGGAAAGAGAGGTGCCGAAGGTAGTGGCGCGGCCTCATTTTGCAGGGTGACGGGATGAAGACACCAAAGAGAAGCTCTAGTAGAGGAAGAAGATAGGAGGAGCGAGATAGAAGAATGGTGATAGAGGAAGAGTGAGGGGAGGCACTTATTTATAGAGATTGGATGAAACCGTCCAGACACCTATGATTCTGTCTGGACAGAATTTGGACAAAAGTTTTTTCATCCGAACGAATGAAGTTTCGTTCAGATAGAATATCAACGAAGCAAGGCAAAGAAGTACTTATTAAGGAAGTGTGTATCGCCGTCACTGATGATAACTCATGGGAAATTGAATCAACTGAATATGTTCAACTAGAGGAACTTAACCATAACTTTATGGTCATTCGATTTGGTCGCCATAGCTTTGACCCATTTTGATACATAGTCAATCGCTATTAAAATGTACTCGTAGCCATGCGACGGTGGAAATGGTCCCATAAAGTCAATGCCCCAAACGTCAAAAAGTTTGACAGCCAAAATGGGATTTAGGAGCACCATATCCTTTGATGAAATCATGCCAATCTGTTGGTATCAAAGACAAGCCCGATAAAATTCGTGAGTGTCTTTGAAAAGAATGGGCTAGCAGAAATCACATTGGAGAACCTTTGCTCTCATTTTCTTGCCACTGAAGTATCCTCTACAACCAAGAGAATTGCAGAAAGACAGGATGCTAGGTACCTCAATTTTTGGGACACATTGCCAGATCACCTGGTCAGGGTAGTATTTGGATAGTTCTGGGTCTTCCCAAAAGTAAAACTTGATTTGGGAAAAGAACCAGTCCTTATGTTATTTTGACTAGTGAGATGGGATGCGTCCGACTATGAAATAGTTGATAATGTCGGCAAACCAAAGGAGCTAGAAGCTAATGACTGCTAAGAGTTGCTCGCCGGGGAATGAGTCTCGTAATGGAGTGGAGTCACTATATGGAGCAACTATAAGGCGAGAGAGGTGGTTGACTACAAAATTCTCAGTCCCTTTCTTATCACGTTTCTTTAGATCGAATTCTTGTAATAAGAGGATCCAATGAATGAGTCGAGGCTTGGTATCCTTCTTGGACAGCAGGTGTCGGAGGGCAGCGTGGTCCCTATAGAATATGACTTTTAAACCTAAGAGATAGGATCTAAACTTGTCAAGTGCAAAGACTACGGCCAGTAATTCCTTCTCGGTAGTGGTATAGTTCAATAGTGCATCGGTGAGGATCTTACTGGCATAGTATATGGCATGAGGGATTCAATTGACACGTTAACCCAAAATAGCTCCTACAGTGTAGTTCGATGTGCCACATATGATCTCAAAAGGTAAGGACTAATCGGGTGACTACATGATGGGTGCCATAGAAAGGGTATCTCAGAGCTGCTCAAAGGCTCGTAGGCAGGACTCGTCAAAGACAAAAGGTGTGTCCTTATCAAGGTGGTCACAGAGTGGTTTAGAAATCTTAGAGAAGTCCTTAATAAATCGGTAGTAAAAATTAGCGTGCCCTATAAATGATCAAATCTGACTAACAGAAGCAGGGGGAGGAAGTTTGGAAATGAGGTCGACTTTGGTTTTGTTAACTTCAATCCCCCTTTTTGATACTATGTGACCTAATACTATTCCCTGTTGAACCATAAAATGGCTCTTCTCCCAAATGAGCACAAGCGTTATCTCCATGTAACATTTGAGAACCTTCGTAAAAATTTGGAGACAATTGTCAACTAAGGACCCAAATATTGAGAAGTCATCCATGAAGACTTTTGGGAATTTCTCTACCATGTTAGAGACGATAGCCATCATACACCTTTGAAAAGTCGCCGGTGCATTACACAAGCCAAAAGGACAAGTGAAGGTGGTCTTATCTTGATCCTCGGGATAGACGGGTACCTAATTGTACTCAAAGTAATCGTCTAGGAAACAAAAGAAACTCTAGACTGCTAAACGTTCTAAGATCTAGTCAACGAAGGGCAGTGGGAAGTGATCCTTCTTAGTAACGGCATTTAACTTACGGTAGTCAATACACACTCGCCAACCAGTCGTAGTGTGTATGGGTATTAACTCTTCCTTGTCATTCTGGATAACCGTGAGCTTGGATTTCTTAGGGACTACTTGGGTTGGGCTCACCCACTTATTGTCAAAGATTGGGTAAATGATACCCGCATCTAACAGTTTCACAACCTCCTTTAATACGATCTCCTTCATATTTGGGTTGGGGCTTCATTGCATTTCTCAGGTCGATTTTGCATCGTCTTCACAATGGATGTGGTGCATGGAAATGGAGGGGTCAATATCTTTCAAGTCGGCTACTGACCACCCTATGGCTCCTCTATGATCTTTTAATACCTCCACAAGTTAATTGTCCTAGTCGGAGGTCGAATAAGAGGCAATAATGGTAGGTAGTGTGCTATTCGATCCTAGGAAGACATACTTGAGCAAAGCCAGAAGTGGCTTTAGCTCAAGCTCGGGTGGCAAATCTAGTGAGGGCATAGCAGGGATAAATGAGAGAGGCGGCAAGGGCTCAAATCAAGACTTCTATGCTGGAGTGTCTAGATAGCCAGCAGACTTGAGAAGGGAGTTGACATCATTAATTGACTGCTCAACATCGAAGGTGTTGGCTCCAAAATGTGCCAGGCATGTCTCTAAGGGTCATCACCAAATATGAAGGGTAGCATTGATTCAGTGGCCTCTTTTATAACATCGACTGTAAAGAAGTTAGAATGTTGTGGGGGATATTGTGAGGCATGAAAAATGTTCAAGCGTAGCTTCATGTTCCTGAAAGAAACATTCATCAACCCAGTTAGGCAATTAATACAAGTGTTGGCCGTTGCTAAAAATGGTCGGCCGAGGATGACGGGTGTTTATTGTCTGAGTTATAGGTCAGGCTCGATGTTTAGGACGATGAAGTCGACTGGAAAATGGAACTTGTCAACTTCAACAAGCACGTCCTCTACGACTCTGTGCAGTACTTTAACTGGTCGGTCAGCTAACTAGAGGGTGACTGGTGTCGGTATGAGCTCACCTAACCCAAATTGATTGTATACTAAGTATGGAAGGAGGTTGACACTTGCTCCTAGGTCAGAAGGGCTTGGTCGATTGAGTGATCACCAATGACAGCCTTAAGGCACCGATAGGTAACCCATTATATAGGTTTTATAATTAGCCACACAATTGTACACCTTTACGGATCAACCAAAGGGTAGGACATCCCTGCACTCTTTTATGGCCACACTGAAGGATAAGGCACCCTTACACTCTTTTAGAGGATTAACCGATTGGTAGGCCACCCAATCATGCGTACGTTTCCAGTTTTTCACCAAGAAGTTATTCAAACCCACATTGTTCACATCATATTGCCCCGGTACAAAATCATACCATACAATTTACCCAATAGTCAACTACATGTGTATATAATCTCTATTTCAAGGATTTAAATATAACACAACCAACAATCACGAACTCGTTAAATTATAAAACTTAATAACATATCACCAACTTAAATCTCATTAGAATTTTATTTTCAACAAAACATAGTAAAAAAAAACCCTTTTTAAATTTAAACACATTTAATACTTCATTATCTTCATCTCATCCAACTCACACATGCTCTACATATCCAACAAAAACTAGGGTTTTGTTCTTTCAACATCATGGCATTTTAATGAAAACCAAAACACCAAATTACATATTCATGGCAGAAATCCATAAATGGTTTAAAATCCTATCTCGGAGATTTAAAACTCGAAACTTTGGTTTACCCAAAATACCCCAAACTCGTCAAAATGAGAATTTGTTCGATTGGTTGCATAGCCCTCATTGAGTGGGTCGATGTCATTTCTTGTAGCATCGCGAGAATCCAAGAGTAGAACCCTCAAACTTGGACGAGAAGAGAGAGGAGCTCAAAGATCTCAAATGGAGGAGAGAGACAGAGAGAGGGAATGAATCTTGCAAGAGAAGCTTGGCACCAATGCCAAGGCCACTACCCACCAAGCCAATTTTAGCCCCCAACTGCTCGAGCGGTGCGGTTTAAGGACCGCTTGATCGGTCTGTCCAGAAAAAGTATTGCTCACCCCATTCTTTTGGTAAAAAAATGCCCAAATTGACCCGAAGTTAATATTTAACGAATGAAAAACATTATATAACATTAATCCATTCAAATTAAAATGGAACTGGGTCTCATAACCTTCCCATTAGGGAATTTAATCCCTAAAATTCAATACAACACAAAAGGAGATATGATTCAAGGCGACAACAACTCTGGGTATTTGACACGAACTTCAAACTCACGCTCGCACATGACCTCTTTGACGTAGTGTTGAAACCACAACACCTTAACATATGCAATGGTCCTTCCCTTCAAAATTTGCTCATTATAGTCCAAAATTTTTATCGGTCATTCTTTGTAGGATACACCTTTTTCAATAATCAACTCGGCCTAATCTAACACATGAGAGGGATCGGGCTCATACTTTCACAGCATGGATACATGGAATACATTATGTATGGACGCAAGTTGTGGAGGCAAGGCAAGACAATACGCCACCTCTCTAATCCTTTCTAGGATCTCAAAAGGTCCAATGAAACGCAGGGATAACTTTCCACTCCAGCCAAACTTCATCAAGCCTTTACCTGGTGCGATCTTCCAAAACATGTGATCTCCCACCTCAAACACTAAGGGTCTCCTTCTAAGACCAACATAACTCTTTTGGCTTCTTTGGGCAATCACTAGACATTGAAAAATAGAAGAAATCTTCTCAGTTGTTTCACGTACCAAATAAGGTCCTAACAGATTGATGATCTACATAGTCTACCATATAAAGCCTCGAATGGTGCCATCTCGATACTTAATTGATGACTATTGTTGTATACAAACTCTACAAGAGGTAGATGATCTTTTGATGAACCTCGAAAATCTAGCACACATGCTTGCAACATATCTTCCAAAATATGTATAGTGCGCTCGGATTACTCATCTGTTTGAGGATGGAAGACGGTGCTAAAAAAAAAATTCGTCCCCATTGCCGACTGAAAGCTCTGCAAAAAATGTGAGGTAAACCGCGGGTCTCGATTAGAAACTATGGATATAGGTACTCCATAGAGCTGAACAATCTCATTAACATATAACTTATTAAGCTTATCTATGGAATCTATCATTCGAATTGGAATGAAATGCATGGAATTGATCAATCTATCCATTGTGACCCAAACAACATCGTGTCCCCTTGGCGATCTAGGAAGTCCCGAAACAAAGTCCATCGTGATATTTTTCCACTTCCATTCCAATACGGGTAACAGTTGTAATAGTCTCGCTGATCTTTGGTGTTCCGCCTTCACTTGTTGACAAGTAAGGCACCGAGAAATGAAAAGCGCAACATCTTTCTTCATACCCCTCCACCAGATTTTGTAAAATATGTTTGGGGTAATAAATTAACTCCAATTGGGCTTATTTTGGATATGTGGTAGATTAATATATTATCTACAAATCTCATGAAGAACACTTTTGATGATTCCTAACGTTTGAGGTATTAAACGAACTCCTAGAATGGTAAATCTTAGATATGTTGTAGATTTTGATGTCTTCTAAAATTTGATGAAGAACAATTAGTCCACTTCTTTATAAGAAAATTTGAGTTTTAGGCCTCCCAAGAAAGGATGTAAAAATAGAGAGTGAGCCTTAAGTTATGTTTTAACAATAAAAAGCATAAAATAAATTTAGAGGTCCAAATTGGCTCTTTTTTCAAAGATTTTTGGAAAGTAGCTAGGCCTTGATGTCTACAACATTTCATATGAAGAACACTTTTTCTTTTAGGCTACAAAAATAGGAGTACTAATTTATACAAAAAGGGTAGACATAAACAGCCCTAAGATGTAAAATCTATTCAACCACTTTTAAAATACATTTTGGGTATCAAACAATGGTAGAATGACCTTAGTCTCGGTGAAAAGATAGATAACAATGTTATCTAAAACTTTCATGAAGAAATCATTTGGGTTTGAGGCGCTAAAAATAGGGTTTTTGCCTCAACAAAGAGGGCTGGCCTGAATTTAGCATATTTGGTAGAAAATTCATAAGTCGAGTTTTATGCATACAAATGAGTTCAAATCAATCTTTTTATGAAAGATAACCCAAATATCTATCTCTAGACTCAAAATTTGACCATAGATTATTTTTCTAGAATATATTATTATTTTTCAAAGTAGTAATTAGCAAATAACGAAAAACAAAGAACTACATTTAAGCACCCCTAACTTGTTCTAACTTCATGTATGGCTTAGATCTTTAATTTTCTTTACATAGATTATTTTTATTTTAAAATATGAAAACTCCATAATATCAAAATTACCAAGAGTGCATGAATTAAAAGAAACTACATGCATACAAAGCATTAATATCAAGAATAACTCACAATCAACCTTAATCCTAACTTCTAACTTATTTAACTTAATTTCTTTTCTTTCTTTGATTTTTAGTCTTGAAGAATGGTGGAAGAGGAATGAGAGACGAGTGTTCTATGAAGGATTTAGAGAGTTTTTCTTACCTTTAAGACTTGATTTCTAAGGATGAAAAGCTATCGACTTAGCTTTGATGCACCAACCTTTTTCTTCTTCTTCTTCTTCTTCTTCTTCTTCTTCTCTCTCTCAAATCTAAGATTTTTTTTGCTCATGGGAGAATAGAAAGGGATGAAATTTATAGAAGGGGGGTTAATGGAGGTGTAGGATGACAGTGTAAAGAAAAGGTCCAATAACAATGAATGCATTGGAGGTGGATTAGATACTTCAATGACATGGAGTGTGTAAGTGGGTGTAATGGCTGGCCATAGGGAGTTTAAGACTCCTAAAATCTGATTTTGTATATATTTATTGATATTTTAATCGTTCATGGGGTAAAAGTATACTACATTGTTAAAACAAAAATGCTTAAAAATTGACTTAATGTATAAAAATGGTCACTTTTTCCATGGAATTGTATTTAAATTAATAATTTTATGATTGACACATTATTTTTATAGTTTAGAAATATTATTGTAATATTTAAATACACATATATAAAAGATATGTATCAAAATAAGTCTTTTTGTAGGAATTTCTCAAATAAGCCTTTTAATTGAAAACTAGTGCACGTGGTTTTTGTTAAATAGTTTAACTTATGCAAAAATATTATTTTAAATTAAATTAGATTTATAAATTTTTAGTTTTGGTAATAAAAATATATTTAAAGCATTGTTTTGCTCAAAATAACATATTAGGTTGGCAAAAGGGGTCTTTATTAGTTTATTGGGCTTTTTCTCAATAATTGGGCCTTGTGGCACAATATGGGCTTAAAGAATAAATTAGTTGGCCCAACTAGAATTTCGGACTAGATAGGCTTCTATTAAGATCCATGGGAAAGGTCGAGACGAAAAAATGTGAGCACTCGCTTTTCTAAACACAAGTTAAGAACTCTAACAGTAGATCTCGATGCTCACAAAAATACTAGAAACCCTAACAGTAAATCTCAACGTTCGCATAAATGTCGAAAACCCTAATTTATAAACTGAATACTCAAAGCATTTTATTAAAAGACCTACAAGGTATGGGCCAATCCTAGGAAAATCCTAAGGTATAAATGGCAACAAGCCCAGGATGCTAACTAAGGCCTAAATATAATTAAGGCTAATCCCAAACAAGACCCAATTGCGAACCAAGACCCATTTGTGACACCCTGACCTATTTTTTATTTTCGGCATTTTTTGACGCGTATTTACCTTTTTTGCTTCAGCATGTTCATACATGTTTTTATACATATTTGGGTTTAGATATACATGCGAAGTTGGTTCCCGGGGCCATTTGGCGCTGTGATGTAGGTTTTAAAAAAAAGATATTTTCGTGGCCTATATATATCTGGCGTTAGATATTTTCAAAACTTCACAGCTAAGTTTCCTTTATTTTTTCTCTACCTTCTCTCTAACATCTCGGGGGCCCGAGGTTCGATTTTCGACGATCCAACTGCTGATCCTTGTTATTGGCATCGTGTTCTACGCATCCATCCAGACAAAATTTTATTTTGATGAAACTCAATTTTGCACGTGGATCGAGGCATCTAGTTTTTAACTCAATGAGGTAGGATCCTAGACTCTTATGTCTTATAAGGGTGTTACGTGTAATTGTGTGTAGTTTTACCATTTCAAAATGCATGAAAATTGCTTTTCGTTTCAAAGGTCGGGTTTTGATTTTAAAACCATTTTTTGTCGATAACAATTGGATGAAATCATGTTTTGGGTGTTTCTTTCGAGGTTTTGGTATTAGGCTTGGGCGTGTGTATGTCCGAGGGTGTTGGATGAGAGTTTGGAGGCTTCGTTTGGGGTTCGAGAGGGCTAGAACAATGGCTCGAAAACTGTTTCCACCGGGGGTTAGTCGACTGAACTGGGTTGTTCAATTAACTGGATCGTGATTCTTGGGGTTCAGTCAACTGGATTTGGGAGGTCAGTCGACTGAGTTCTTTCTGTTTGATTTTTTAGTTTTTCAGTGTGTTTTCAGTTGATTGGTCATGTGGGTTCAGTCGACTGAATTGGTCATGTGTGGGTTTTTGGTGATTTTGTTGGTTGTGTGGTGGCCTCTCAGTCAATTGGGTATGGAGCTCGATCGACTGCTCTCCTCTAGTGATTTTTTAGTTGATTAGATTATGGGGTCTCGTCAATCAAAGTCATGGAGAGATTGTTGGTCATGTCATGCGGGGTGTTGGGGCACGGTTGTCTGCGTGGTGGTTTATGCACCGTTGGATGTGGGACGTATGGGTTCGTTGTTCATTTTAAGGATGGAGTTTGGTGAAAACTGTTCTATGAGAGGTTCTGGTGTTTGCCTCTAGGTTAGGTTTTGGTTTTTCTGTCTCGTTGGTTGTCCCGGTAGGTGGGCGGGTCGTTCGGGTGAGCGGATGACGGGTGTGTGGCATGTGATGTTGTGTTGGGTTGTGTGGTGTCGGTATGCAGAACGTCGTGGTTATACGTGCTTTTGCACTTATAGAACAGTGGTTAGTTTTATTGTTACATGTTGTAAGACGGGTATGTGGTCCTATGTGGTCATATGTGATCTTGTGCGATCCTGATGAATATAAGCTCTAATATATATCTACATGTGTTACATTATTTAAAACTCTGGTTTTAAAAATTGCATATGCTAGGGGCAAATTTTGGTCCTACGGTGCAAGTTCGTGAGGCTATATTATGATGGGTGGATAGTGGTCCTACGGTGAAAGTCAGTGAAGTTCTATGTCAATTCTGCATGTGTTGCAATGTATAAATGGCGTGTGTTACATGTGGGGCTCGTGGAACTCTTGGCTCGTAGGAGTTGATCTTTGCTGGTGAAGTATTGTACTATGTATATCAAATTCTTTTCTAGGCTCGGATGAGTCGTGATACAAAACCATTTTCAAAACTATTTTCTTTAAGACTCTTGGGAGCTCTCGTATAAAACCATTTTTAACTGTTTTCATCTGAGACTCGTATGAGTTAAGATATAAAATATTTTCCTTGGGGTTCGTGTGTGTCGAAAACTGCACTTCGTTTTTCGAGCATGTTTTATTTATATTGCATGCTTGTCTAGTTTCTACTGTGCTTTGGCTCACGGTGTGCGATTTGAAATATTTTCAGGTACCGATCACGCCGGTTGATTCGGGGGTTGCTAGAGGGGTGAAAGATATGTAGTCTTCCTTTTTGCTCGTTTTGAACATGTATGCTATAACATCTTTTTATGGTGTTCGAACCGTGTAATGTAAAGTGGATTGGCGATTATATACAATGCATATATATTTTATCTTGAGAGTGTATTCTCGGGATGGGTGTTTTGATTTGTTGTTTGTGTTGGGAATGTATACTGAAAAGTCATGCTTTTTATGTATTTTATTATGGATTCCTGGCATATTAATAAGAAACATTTGAGATGGTTTTACATTTACGGTTTCATATTTATATTTGTGATATATGAATGCATAGTCCGTATATTCTGTCCAGTATTTGACTTGGTGCGTGCTGCACGAAAGATCGGGTCAAAAGTTCGTACAGATTATACTGGTAGGCTTACAATCGCAATGGAACTGGACATTCTATTGGTACGATTATAGTACATCGTTATAGTAGCTGGTCTTGGCTAGGTCGAACGGATCGAATTCAAGTTTTAGAAATTCGATGTTCGAGCTTGATGTGTTAGTACACTTGGAGTGTATTGAGCGGGATCAACAGGATGATCGATTCTATACTGACTATATGAATTGATCCGCATCCCGTATTATCATGTAATGCACGAACTCTTAATCCCGAAGTGATTGATTAATTGTGTTCAGATAATGTATAGTACTTTGAGTCGTCAATGGTTAAGATTTCCTCCATGAGATCAACAATACCGACGAGTTGGGTACTAGCATTATTTGTCCAATGATTGATAATCAGCTGACGAAAACCACGTCCGATTCAGGATGAGGAGTTCCTCCTTGTGTGCTTTTCTTATAGGTTTGATTATGCTAAACCTATACAGTGGATCTTCAGATCTGACATATCAAAAGGTTAAGCAGCGCGGATGCGAGAAGAAGAGGATAATTAAATCGGGTTGTCAGTAACCTAATTTATTTATCGAGAATTCATATCTTAAACGTGGGGAAAATTTAGTGCATTTGATAATTGGAAACTCAAGGCATAATTTGAGTTAGGACCGAGAGTTCAGTCAGGATCTTTAGTGGAATAAGTTCTGATTCGTACGAGAAAAGATCTAACTCGGGGACATAGTTAGGGATATCTGGTTTTCTCGTACGGTTAGCCTTAGTCCTATACTTCCTTGTGATCCCTCACGTAGCCCACTATACGCATGGATTTTTTTCTTATTGGTTTCGATAATTATTTAATTTAATTAGAATGCCGATTTTGTCGCCGAGGACATTTAGGGATTAAATTAAATAATGAGGGGCGTTTTAGTCTTTTGGCACACCTAGGGATTTCTCCCTAAGTGGCCGGCCCTAATTAGGGGTGGGGATTTAGTTTTATGAAAGATATATATATCTTCCATAGTTTTAGGAAAGAGAATATATATTCTTATCATTATCTTTAATATATGTAGAAATATATCACATGGTGGCTTTTAATATAAAAAGAAAACCTAAAATCCTAATCCCCACAAACCAAGCTGCCGCCCCCTCTCTGTTTTGGCAAGTTGATTTTTGCTTTTTGGAGACAAGTGTGAGCAGAAACCAAAAAGAAAAAAAAAAGGTCTTCGATTGGAATCGGTGCCCACACACCGTGATCGTCGTAGTGCGTTTGGGACATACGTGAGTAGGTTGCAAGGTTGTCTTCAACGTATTCGGGACATATTGAAACTTTTCGACAAGTTTCATAAAGGTATAATACTATTTAGATTAATATTGTTCTAAATTTTTCATGACAAACGCACACGTAGTTTTTTACGGTCATGACGTTGATTCAAATTTTTTATTTTCGCTCCAACAATGGTATCAGAGCCATGGTTGCGTTTTTCATGAAAAACCATTGTGCTAACCTTTGTTTTGCAGCCTATGTCGTTATGATCTGGTTAAATGCATGTATGAATGAATATATGATTTATATCGGTTTTAATCATTTATTTCGACGGTTTTGATTCGAGATTAGATCGGTTGTACGCCTCCTACGTGGATTATAGATTTTTGACGATGTAATATATTATTTCATTCATTTTTTTATGTATCAATATTGTAATCGGATTATGCAAAACGAGGAACAAAAATGAAAAAAGAAGCACAAGGCGGCGGCGGCGCATGGCCTGTTCGGCAGAACAGTGGCGCTATCTTCGGGGCTCGTTTTCAAGCTTTTGGCAATCTTTTTTGACGAGATTTTTTCGCTAAAATGAAGGTTGTCCCTTGGCTATCCAATGGTAGTTCGGTTGCGGTTAGATAACGGAGGCAATGGGTCAAAAGGTGCTTCAAAGCTGGTCGCGCACAGTGGCGCCCTGCAAAAATTTTGGCACTTTGAGGTTTTTTTCGGGGCACTTCAGCTTTGAATTTTGCCGCAATTGTTTTTGGAGATCAAGACTCGATGTGCTCTACCTACCATAATTTTTGGGGGGTTCAAAAGTGGTGGCAAGGTGGTTAAACAGCGGCTGGAAAAAGGTGGCGCAGTGCTGCCTACACAGCAGAATTTTTGGCACTATTAGGGGCTGTTTGGGCTTCTTTTTTAGCTTTTTTCTGACGTTCCAGCAGCGGTCTGGGGCTGTGATGGTGGTCCAGAGGCTGATAAAATTTTTTGGGTCTTTGACGGTTCGTTTAGGGTCCAAAACCCTAGGCGTTTAATCTTTAATTCGAGACCGTCGGATTAAAAGATTAAACGGAGGGACCGGATCATAACGACTTAATTTATATTTATTTTGTCATTGTTTAATTATTTATTTATTTATTTTATTTTATTGCGTGAATAAATTTTATTTGATTTTATTTTTCCTTTTATGCATGTTTTAATTAACGGAAGTATATTAGGAAAAACGATTTTATAAAATAAATAATCCTAATAATTTTTTAAAACAGAAAAGTAAATAGATAATTATTTACTTAATTTTTGTGTTAAAAATTAATTAAGATTTTTTAATTAAAATTTGGGTAATTAATTTCTTTCGCATAATTAAATAAGAAAGATTTTTGTTTATTTTATTATGGTTAAACAAGGAATATTTTAATTGCTTCAAGTCGAATTTATTTTAATCGAGAATTAAAATATGTTTAATCGTTTAAAATGAATAAAAAGAAAAACTCTCGATTTTTAAAATATTAAGTAGGAGAAGGATTTAGTCACAGATAAATCTTACGGTCTCCATTACACGTTCGTAGAAGATGTGGTTATAGCTCACGCAACGGCTTCGACTTTCAGTCTCCCTAAGAAATGGCTATAATCATGGTATCTCCAGTACAAATCTTTGAAAAAAGTAGATTTGAAAATAGCGCGAAGTAGGGTTCGTTCACATCGGGCTCAGAGCTTTGACACGGTATTTTCAAATTAAGGGTAATGGTTATACACTTAACCCGTGAATAAAAATATTCTCCCTAAAAAATCACTATTTTTTTTGTGGGGACCAAAGTTAATTGGCTATTTAATTTACATGGAATGTCCTATATTAAGGAATGAAAAACCTAGTAGTTCTTTGTTCGTTAATTGTTAGACGTCCACACTACGTGGCCTATCAATTGATGAGACTCTGGGCCGGTGGTTTTTTATTATGATATTTGGTTCCGACAGTAAATTAATAGACTGGCATATCTGTCCAGACGGGTGTTGATTAGTAGACGTCTACACTACGTGGCCTGCTTAATCATGAAAGATTCAGACTGCCAATAATTCTTTTTAAAATAAAAGGTTGAGTGACCCTAATTTGATAAAAGAATTAAAAAAAAATTTTCTTTTCTTTCTCAGGATTAATAATGGAATCATTCAATCCACTTGCGGTAATTCTCAAGGAACATAAACTAACTAGACCAAACTTTATCACATGGAAACGGAGTTTTGATATTATTTTGACTTCTGACGACTATAGGTTTATGTTGCATGAACCATGTCCTCCCATTCCTCATAGTGGTTCCACCGAACAGGAGATCTAGGATTATGAGAAATAGGTGAAGGCTGATCGGATGGCTAGCTGTTACATCTTGGCATCTATGTCGGATGTTTTGCAAAATCGGCATCAGTCTATGGCATCTGCAGCTCAGATCATATTGAACCTTACAGAAATGTTTGGTGATCAGGGTCGGGCAGCGAGGCAGGTGACCACGAGGGCTCTGATGAACAAACCATGGCTTAGGGTACACCTATTAGGGACCACATTTTAAAGATAATCGATATTCTTAACGAGCTGGAGGTCCTTGGAGCAGAAATCGATGCAGAATCCCAAATTGATATCATGCTCTAGTCGCTGCCTGATTTGTTTTAACAATTCTGCCTAAACTATACTATGAACAAACTAAATTTTTTTCTAGCAGAATTGTTAAAAGAACTACAAGCAACAGAAGGTGTTATTCGCAAGCCAACCCATGCATTTGTTGCTGAAAAGGCTTTTACTTCTAGGCCAAGAGGTGGTAAGAAGAAGAAGAAATGACAGCAATAGAAAAATGCAAAAAAGGTTGGCAAGGCTAAGCCATCGCTTGCCAAGGCGAAGGTAATGGCGCCAAAGGGCACGAGCTATTTTTATCAGAAACCAGAACACTAGATGAGAGACTATCCTAACCTGAAGAACAAGCTAGCTGTAGGTATTGCTTTTTCTCTAGTAGTTGAATCATGTTTAGCGGTTGTATCTACGGAAACCTGGTGTGTAGATACGGGAG
>JAOTRH010058595.1:0-18794 GCA_034768845.1 Heliamphora exappendiculata
TTGCAAACCGAGTCCTGCAATCGCAGTTTCCTTAAGAATGATTCACCGCCTACCGAGAGTGTTGTAGGTTTTCCACCAGTGTCACTCTCACAGGATAAAACGGCTACACGATCATTGAAACACCACCAAGGATCGGCTACGAACGTACTCCGTCTGTCTTTCTCTCTCTTACAGATTGCAATATAATCTGAGTTGTATCTCTCATTTATCACATCTATTGTCTTCTTCTCTGTTCTCTTTCTGTCTCTCATTCTCTTCTTTCTCTGCTCCTCTTCTGAATGAGATGACAGCATATATAGGTCTTCCATCATTGAGGGGGTTACATGAAAATTAATAGGCATGAGTGGTATTAATTTTCAGGATTCAATTGCCAATTGAATGGCCAATTCAATTGCAATTGAATTCTTCTATTGAATTCTAAAATTTAATGACCAATGAATTCACAAAATTCTAACAGTTTTTTAACTTGATTCATTAATCATGGGAAGAGTGAGGCTTCGATTAGTAATCGGCTTAAAGTTAATTTAAGTAGCATGAACACATATATGCGATGTGACATATACACGACATAGACATATTAATTTTTAAAAGACAACACACGATTGGGAGATGTTAACATTTTATATTTTTATATATTTATTAAATGTCAAATATATAAATAATTAAGTCAATGGTAATTAAAAATATATACATCATATTACTAATAAAATTAAAAATTTTATATTTTTTTATAAATATTTTAAAATATATTTAATGTGCATAATTTTGTATTTTGAAAAATACAAAATATTATTACGTACAGTGAATAAATTTATCACATAAAATGTGTTAGGAAAATTTAAGAAATGTCATTGAAATGTTTGTCAAATTTCAAAAAAGTGTGAAATTATAAATTTAAAATTTTAATTAAATCACGTTTCAAAAAATGTTATATACGAATTTAGAAGCATTCGATTAGTGTCTAGAGAACATTATATCCGGCACAACACGTTACTATCGTAAAAATGTCTATACTTCTTAGAAGTTAATTTTTTTCCCTCCTTACTTAAAGTTCCAAAAAAGTTAATGGTCAAAAATCAAATAAGTTTATTTATTTATTTGATTTAAATTTAAATTTAAAATTTAAAAATAAAAACTCCACTTTAAGACGGTGATGGAACTAAATTAGCACGGATCTCATAACAGTAATCTTGGGGTATTCTCATTAAACAGATACGGATCTCATCAAGGAAGGTTTCTAAATAAGAATTTTCTAAGCAATTTAAAGTTGTTACGAAAAGAATTTTATAAGACTTAATTAAGTTTTAGTCTCATTTTAGAAGTATTTAAGAGTTTTAGTTTTATCAATCTTGTTTTATTGGGTTTAGTCTTATTTTAAATTTTTTTGAACTTTTTGGTCTAACATGTCTTTTGCCAATCGGTGATATATTTTCTCCTTAAATGTGATTGTTTTAGTCAAAAATTCACCTAAAATCACGATAAAAATAACAATTCTTCTCTCTCACGGCCGTGAATGAAAAAATATGTGGAAAAAAGATTAGAAAGAATCACTTGGGATTTCATCATTCATTGCCCCTCCTCCGCTGCCCCTCCTCCATCGCCTTCTACTTGTCCTCCTCCATCGCCCCTCCTCCACTGGCTCCTCATCCTCTGCCGTCGCTCCTCCTCGTCCTCCACTCTGCTGTCGCCGCTTAGCGCCACCGCATCCGTTTCTCGCCACCATCGCCGCTTCTCGCTGGCGCTGACCTTCTAGATCTGGACCACCAACTCATATCTCGTTGCCGTCGCCGCCGTTTGTTAACTCTCTCTCTCTCTCTGATTTGCACAAGGTTTGATTCGCTATCATCTCTCTGACATGGTGTTTCTAATTCATTGCTGCCCACTCTTCATCTTTCTCCTCTACCAATAATAATGATTTTTTTAGATACATATTTTCTATACGATCAGTGTGCAACTGATACAATTATTAGTTACAAATTCTGTGTTGAACAATTTCAAAAGCACTTATCTGTTGAATACTGATACAATTATCAATTAAATGTTATTGTTAAATGCACACAGTTTCCCTAAACCACTGATACACTTTATCAATTTAAAACTATGTTATAAGAAGATATTGCAATATGTATACTTAAGACGGATACATGTATCAGTAGCATATCCATAGCGAACTGGAGTTGAAATGTATCGATAATTTATGTTATTTATAAAAATATTTTCACTAACTATCGATAAATATATCAATGGTTACATCTGGTTGCGATGAGTTAAAACATATATCAAAATTAATGATTTATGGATTTGAAAGTGTATAAGATTTATATGTATAGTGAAATAGTTTTGAAAATATTTCGTTTGTATATAACTGTGTATCGTTTATATGTGTTATGGCAGCGAGTGATTTCGCCCAGCTCAGAGAGAGAGAGAAAGAGAGAGAAGTTAATTGATTTAAGGAATACAATTTTTTTGAAATTTTTTTGAAAAGATTTCAAATCAAGAGAGATAATATCTTTAATAGAGATATATTAGACATAATAAAATAATTTTAAACATAACCTGTTTTATTTAAAAAAATGTGTTGCAACTAAATCTAAAACTACTATAAAAAATAGGACTAAACTCAAAATTGTTCTTTTTATAATCGTAATATTTTTTTATCCAATTGGAGTTTCAATATGACATTAAGTATTACTTATTAATATATTCACAACTCCAAAGGGTTAAAGGTTTGCAATTCATTCACTTGAAAAGCATTACATTATCTCTCTTTATGATTGGCCCTAACTTGGATGTTTAAGTACTCTTAGGCCTTAATGGGCAATTTACTTAAAAGTTAATTTTTAAATTTTTTTATATTTTTAATAAAATAATTAAATTGAATTCAAAGAATGTTATTTAGTAACATATATAGCTTTTAAATTAACTTTTTTAAAATTAATTATTTTGGTAAAAAATAGGGGCGATGCCATGTAGGGTGACATGGGGTCAAGTGACCCCATCAAAAAAAATTTCTTCTAAATTATTATTATAGTAATTTTTAGTTGGTATATAATTGACCCTAGTTAAAAAATATAATTGATCCCATAATAATATAAAACACTACAATTATCTTCAATGCATTATACACTATATTATTATTTTTAATATTTTTATTCCGAACATAAATAATACATTTGTAGTTTTTGAACAGTCATGACACAAAAATTTTCAAATTACAAATTTAATTATAGTACTACTGTATTGAATTATTTTTCACAATCATAAATATGCAACTTCAAGAACTTAACAATCGTTTTATAGAGTTTAATATCAAATTAATTTTTTGTGTGTTTTGATTTAATGATTGTTTGATCGCATATATTAGAAATGATATTTTTGATACTATTGACAACTAAAATATTATGTACCGATTTTAAAACATAAAATGCCACCAAATACAATTGTAAAAATTCATGTATTTATAATTTTATTTTTGTCAAAATAACAAAATAATGATAATAAAAGTGTATTCTGCTTATTAATTGATACGTGAAATTTAATTTGTAGTATGCTGATAATAGATGATTAATTCTTAATTAGTGTAAAAATTATTATCTTACTAAATAAATAGAATTTAAAATTTTAAATGATCCCATCAATAAAAATTTCTGAAATCGCCACCGGTAAAAAGTTAGCTTTTTTATTTTTGTTCAAAATGAACAATTTTATCTTTTTATATATTTAATATTGATAATTATATGTAGTTGATAGTGGTAATAAATAAGTTACAAATAAGGGATATTATTGTATTTTAAAAGTTGTAAGGATTTAAATAGAATAAACGAGCAATTTAACTTTTTAGTATTTTTAGCCAAAACGTAAAAAAAATCAAAATTGCCAATCAAGGCCTTAATTGGTCGGTCATGGTGGAATTGTCTTACATGGGGAAGGTAAAGAAAACTTATTGGGTGTATCATATAATTTGAATTTAAACAAGAGTAATTGAGGAATTGAGTTGAGATAATTTGAAGTTCCTACAAGTGCTGGGTCCAAAAATGGCTTTAGTAGACGGAGTTCACGAGAGGGGATAGCCTCGATGGTCAGGTAGAGGCCTTCAAGAGGACCAAGACCTATAAGAGGGTCTTAATGCTGATTTCGTATATGAACCTAAGATAAAAGTGCAGAAAAAAGAAGAAAAAGCTACTCGTTGAAATGGGCATTGCAAGCCTATATAGCTACTAATTAAAATCCAAAAACGTTAAACGGAGGCAACAAAAAGAGGTACTCAACTACTATTGACCAGACATCCCTGTTCCCTAAGGATATTCAAAATCAAAATAACCAAATCAAAAGTGAGGCTGCACTGGTGGTTGAAACTGGTAAAGCTCATAGGTTTGTATTTTGAGTTGGATGAAGAGTTGGTAGTCCAGAAGGTGTTGGAAATGGAGATTAATGATGAAAGATCATGAATTTCGTAGGTAAGTCTATGAGAATCCTTTCATATAATGTTAGAGGGCTTGGAATAATGAAGAAGAGAAGGGTTGTTAAGAAACTAAGAAGAAATAGGTAAATCCAGTTCATTTTATTGCAGGAAACTACGCAGGTAAAGATTGCCTTGAATGAAGTTAAGTCTGCGTGGGGGTAATGATTGTGAATGGGCTGCATCTCCACTGGTAGGTGCTGCTAGAATGTTGCTGTGTATGTGGGATAGTGGTCTCTTCATCGAAAAGGAAAAGTTCACAACAAACTTTATTCTGATTAGAGGTACTCTTAAGGACTCGTGTGACTGTGTTATTGGTGATGTGTATGGACCTAATCAAGCAGAAAAAAGGCTAATGGTGTGGGAGGAACTGAGAAAATTGTGAGAGCTAAAATGGGTATTCCATGATGCTTCGGATGGGAATTTCAAGTAAATAAAAAGTATTGGGGAAAGAACTGGGTGCAGGAGATTGAGTGGGAGCATAAGGGAGTTTAAGGATAGGATTACTGATCTACATCTCAAGGACCTACCCATGCTAGGTAGGAAATATATTTGGTGTGACATGCAAGATTTGTCCAACATGCAGGCTTTGTCCATCTGGAGTAGATTAGATAGATTTTTGCTAAGCTCTGAATTGCTTGCCAAGTTTAACATGAAACAATGGGGCTTGCCAATATCGATACAAGAATTAAAAACATAATAAATGCCAAGAATAGGCTCCAATATCATTGAAGAATCGAGAAATTTGGAAGAGGAGTTAAAGAAAAAGTTGGAATTGAAGAATTCCATGTGGGAACTACACAGAAAAGCTGAGTTTATGGAGGCAAAAATCTAGACAAAGTTGGCTGAAGTTGGTGGACAAAATTTTGCCTTTTTTCCTGTTATAGCTAATAGGAGATATCAAAAAACTTTTTATTAAAGAGTGTATTAAAGAGTGTATCTTCTCTACTTCTTGTCAGTGCAAATTGGACGGACAAACACCGAAACTGACCATCGTGGATTAAAGAGTGTATCTTCTCTACCTCTTGTCAGTGCTAGTTAATGGTTTGCCCTCTCAAGAATTGAACATGAAAAGAGGCTTTAAGCAAAATGACCCCATATCATATTTTCTCTTTAATATTGCAGCTGAAGGCCTAAACATTTTACTTGAATCCGTATACCAACCCTAACATTATATACCACCCATTGACTCCAACCAGCACACCTTTAATCAAATTTTTCATTTTATGAGAATCTTTATGAGCAATGTATGTATATCATTTCTTTGTTATGCATAGATGTCCAATATTTTGTATAATATTTAATTTGGTGTGTAGATTACGGTTTACATACAGAAGATCAAATTTTAAGTTCTTGCAGATTATAAGTTTTACGTTCATAGTTTAGATGGAAATGGACATACCATCGGTATAACTGTGGCACAGAGTTTTAGTAGGTCTGTCTTGTTGGAGGCAAAACTGCCAAGATTATTATTTTTGAAAATAATTAACGGTAAAAAATTAACTGGACGGACAAACGCCGAAACGGACTCTAGATAAATTTTTTGATGAAAAACGATCAAAATAAAACCTGTGCAATCAAAGTTAATTTAGAAGAATACCTCTTGTAGATCTAATCTTCAACTACGACTTGATTTCGAGTTGAAGCATCTGTCAGATCTTCTACCGTATTCCCTTATGCGATTCTCGAACGTAGTGTGGGTTACGATCCTCCGAGAACTCGTACCGGTAGAACTCCGATATATTCTTAAGTCTTGAAAGACAAAAATAATATATTAATAATAATATTAAAATCAATCTAAACTGGTTCAGCCTACCCGCATATATATAGGGCTATAGCAGGAACCTGTGGAGTAATTATTAATAAGACTTCCAGTGGAACACAGATACTTACGGGCAGTTTTAGCAATTATGAAAAGTTACAGAGATTTCTACAATTTTCATAAAACACTGAATTACAGTTCACACAACTAAAGAACTATAATTGCACTCTGACCCATAATCTCAAGACCTTTTTGCATTGAGCTCATGTTATTAAATGCTTACTATTTCTCCCCACGTTAAGATTCTCGATACCCGCCAATTAAATTTAATTACTGACAATTTAATTTAATCGGCACATTAATATTCCTTAAGCTATTCCGCTTAACTGGCCAATTAAAAGAGTTTAAGAAATATCAAGATACCAATTAAATTAAATTGTCAGTAACTAAATTTAATTGGCGGGTATCAAAAATCTTAACGTGGGGAGAAATGGTAAGCATTTAATAATAGAAGCTCAATGTAAGAAGATTTTGAGATTATGGGTCAGAGTGCAAATATAGTTTTTTAGTTGTGTGAACTGTAATTCAGTGTTTTATGAAAATTGCAGAAGTCGTTGCATGTCTTTCCATAATTGCAAAAATCTCTATTAGGTGTTTGTGATTCACTGGAAGTCTAACTCATAATTATTTTCCAGGTCCCTACTGTAACCCTATATATATGCGGGTAGACTGAACCATTTTTTGATGATTTTATATCATTATTATTATGATATTATTTTTGTCTCTCAAGACTTAAATATATCGAGTTTCTACCGGTACGAGTTCTTGGAGGATCGTAGCCCGCAATACGTTCGAGGATCGCGTAAGGAAATACAGTAGAAAATCTGACTGGAGTTTCAACTCGAAATCAATTCGTAGATGAAGATTAGATCGACAAAATGTATTCTTCTAAATTAACTTTGGTTGCACGGGTTTTATTTTTATCGTTATTCGTCAAAAATTTTATTTGGAGTCCGTTTCGGCATTTGCCAATCTAGTTAATTTTTTTTATTGAAAATTGTTTACAAAAATAATGATCTTGACAGTATTACCTCCAATAAATTAGTATCATGGCCGTTTTATTTTTTATTTATGGTTATCGATGTCGGGTAATTTTAGAACTGTTGCTAACTTTATTTTACAGGCATTTTAAATTTTAATTTTATGATCATTTTTTTTTCATGTTTGATTGAATACGTGGATGATGATTTAATTATTTTTTAATCACGAGAGTTGACCGTGATAAATTAATTAATTTTTAGATCGAATGTGAGTTTACGGAACATAGGTTTCGATGTAAATTTTTTATATTCTTTAAGTTTTTTTTCTAATTTATTAGAAAAAAAAAAGAACAGGTATAAAAGAACATTGGCGGTGTTAGCGGCGGCAACCGGAGTTGGTTTTGGCAATTTCAGCTGTGAGTATTTTTTTTTATTATTTTGCAATAAATTTTTTTTCTCAAGAATATTTTTTTGGATAAAATATAAAAAAAGAGGAGAAGAGGAGCCAAACGCAGCCTTAAGGCTACGACATCAAGAAGAAAGCAAGGCACCGCCGGCGCCAACAAAGCAAATTCCGGTGCTATTCCCAGGCGCACAACAATAAAGCAGCAGTTTTATAGGCACTATTCCGGTTTTTGCAAGCAAACAGTGGCTGGTTTTAATCCATAAAGCTGCGGCAACTCCATACACACAACAGCAGTCTCACCAAACAGCGGCGCAAGCCAAGAAGCTGCAACGGCAGCCAATCCCAAGCAAGCCGCAGCCGCCATACGCGGCGCTACCCAGTAGGCAAGCTACTGTTTTCATAACAGTGCACCAGGCGGCAATCTCAAAGCAGGATTCCAGCGAAACAGCTGCGTTTTTTTTTAAATAAAAAGGTTAGGCAGTTTCGGTAAAAGTGTTTTAATCCCAAAAGAATTTTAAACACAGACATGGGAGATTGGAATTGGAAGCTTATAGAAATTCTGATAAAAGCAAAAAACTAGAAGTTTATTTTTTACGAACAAGGGACTGAAATTTTTTAAAATTTTAATACGGTTATAAAATTTTGATATATTTATTTTGTATTTAATTTATTTTTATATTTTTATTACATAGATCATATTTACTGATTTTATTTATCATGTTAATTTAATTAATTCGAATATTCAATTTTAATTAAAATATTTTGTAAATAAAAATAAAATTAAAAAATTTTAATTAATTAATTTTAATTAAATGAAATTTCTTTTTAGATATTTTATTTTTTTTATAAAATATCATGTTTAAAATATTTTTTTTAAATCTAATATTTTGGAAAAATATGAGAATTAATTTTAGATTTTGAATTAATTAAATAAAAAAATATTAAATCAAAATAAATTATTATTTTTAAAAAAATATGAAATTAAAAATAAAATAAATGAATGTCTTTAATCACTACTCTAGCTAAAAAGCTGGAGAAAAAACTGTGTATTATTTGTTACGCATTTAAATACGAAAAGATGGTTTGATAAACCATAATCTTTAGAATTGTGTTCACGGAAAGATGTTTGATTCTTTCAGATCGTGTGACTTTCGAAATTAATAAATTTATTTTAAATTAAACGAATTTTTATAACCCTAAAAAATATTTTAAAAATCTAAGTAGGAGAGAAAATTTATTCACAAATAAATTCTGCGATCTCCATCACCAGTTTGTAAGTGATGCAATTAAATCTTGCGTGTCAGCAGTAAGCCCTCATCTTCAATGGACAGATTAATTGCGATATCGCCAGTACAAATCTCATTTAAGGATAATTTTGGATAATTGTTAGTGTGGATCACTTCACCAACTGAAGGGTTTATTGCGAAGCGACTAATTTTGGATTAAGTGATGATTAACACTTAACTGTATATAATAGTATGTTCTCTAACAGAGTCACTGCTATTATATATTGGACCGACACTATGTCAGTTATTTAATTTTACTTGACATTATCAGTTTCTTATATAATAAAATTAAATAGAATTAGCATGTCTAGTCTTATGAAAGATAATAGACGTCCTCCCAACGAGGCATACTATTCTCAGGTTCCCAGCTTACTGGCGAATTAATTTTAAAATGATAGAGAGAATCAAATTAAAATGAATTTAAAGTTTTGCTCATTATATTTAATGATTTTTTAATTATGTGATTATCAGGATTAAAATAAATTTTAACCCACCCGCTTTAATACTCAAAGAAAATAAACTTACGGGACCAAATTTTGTTGACTAGAAATGTAACTTGGATATAACTTTAACTACAAATGGTATTCCTTCAAAAGTAGAAAATGTGTTTATTTTTTAAAAAAGTTCTTCCTTTTGGCCGAAAGGTATGAAAAAGAAAAAAGGTTCGAAAACAGGGAGACACGATTTTCAGGGTAATTAGTGGGCCACGGACTGGTGTGAAAAAGCTAAAAGGCAGATGTTTTCATTGTAACCAGACCCAGCACTAAAAAAAGTTATGTCCAGTATTTCTCAGAAAGCAGAACAAACATGGTAATTTCTATTCACTGGTTGTGAAAACATGCTTAGCGGTATTATCTATCGATACCTGGTATGTAGATACAGGAACCACTAATCATGTCTACAATTTATTCCAGTGGTTCCAGAAAACTCGACAATTTAGTGATGGAGAGATTTACCTGCATATGGACAATAATACAAAGGTAACAGCAGTTGCAGTAGGAGATGTCACTATCAGTTTTGGTAGAGATCGAATTTTAATATTGACAGATTGCCTTTATGTATCTGCAATTAGAAGAAAATTAGTTTTCATTTCTGGATTGGCTAAAGATGGATATTTGATTTATTTTAATAACTCTGTGGTTATTAAGGATAATAAACAGATTATCTGTTCTGGTATATTGGTAGATGATCTTTATATTATTACTTTAATCTCTCATACGCTGCAACTAACTGAAACGAATAATACATTTATATTACCATATAAGAGAAAGTTTCTTTTTTTAATGAACCAAACGTTTCTTTGGCACTTACGCTTGGGTTATATTAATTTAAAAAAGATAAACAAACTAGTAGCAGATAGACATTTGAGTTCATTGAAAGTGGAGGCACTTATAGTCTGTGAATCTTGCTTAGAGGGTAAGATGATCAAGAGGCCCTTTTCGGCCAAAGGCTATAGAGCTAAAGAACCGTTGGAGCTGGTTCATTTTGATGTGTGTGGTCCTATGAAAATTCGGGCTGGAGGAGACCTTGAGTACTTCATCAGTTTCATTGATGACTACTCAAGGTATGGGTACATTTACCTGATGCACCGTAAGTCTGAATACTTTGAGAAATTCAAAGAATTCAAGGTGGAGATGAAAAAGCATCTAGGTAAAAGTATCAAATCACTACGATCCGACCGTGGTGGGAAATTCCTCTTTAGAGAGTTTAAGGATTACTTCTCATCAGAGGGGATTACATCCCAGTTAACTGCACATGGCACTCCGCAGCAGAATGGTGTAGCAGAAAGAAAGAATATGACTCTTATGGAGATGGTAAGGTCTATGATGAGTTATTTAGGTTTACCAGATTCATTTTGGAAACTCGTTTTAGAGATAACGACTTATATTCTAAAGTTGGTACCTTCTAAATTAGTATCTTCTACTCCCATAGAATTATAGACCGGGCATAAGCCTAGTCTGAAATACATTTGGATTTGGAGGTGTTCAACACATATGCTGAAATGAAACACGGATAAGTTGGAACTAAGGATAGAAGTCTGTTTCTTTGTAGGGTATCCCAAGGGAATGAAGGGTGGTCTATTTTATAATTCTAAGGATTAGAAGGTCATTGTTGGCACCAATGCTCGATTCTTCGAAGAGAATTATATTATAGATGACATGCCCAAAAGCAATATTATTCTGGAAGAACTGAAAGGAAATGCCAATAGAACAGAAGAGGAACCACAAGTCATTGATATACCATTACCTAGTCGTAGTGAGAGAATTATCGAGATAGATACAAATCAAGAACATAGTGCTGATGCACAGGGTTCAAATTCTGCACAACCTGTTACTGCTAGTACACAGATACAGGTAGTGCCTCGTCGTAGTGTGAGAGTTGTTCTTGAGGGAGTCTTTTGATATGATCCTGACAGAACTGGATATCGAGCCCTGTAACTATAAAGAAGCACTACAAGACAAAGATGCAGATCTTTGGCAAAGGGCTATGAATTCAGAGATAGAATCTATGTATTCCAATCAAATCTGAAAACTTGTAGCACCACCTAAAGGGATAAAATCCATCGAATGCAAGTGGATCTACAAGAAAAAGAGAGGAGCAGACGGGAAGGTTGAAACCTTCAAAGTTAGGCTTGCTGCTAAAGGGTTCACTTAGAAAGAAGAGATCGACTATGAAAAAATCTTTTCGCCGGTAGCCATGTTTAAGTCAATCCGAATTCTCTTATCTATTGCTGCACATTTCGATTACGAAATCTACCAAATAGATGTCAAAATATCTTTCCTTAACGAAAGTCTTGACGAGTGTATCTATATGATACAATTAGACGAATTCATTACAAAGGGCCAAGGCACATGTTGTACAAGCTTAAGAGATCAATTTATAGACTTAAGCAGGCATCGAGGTCTTGGAACACTCGATTTGATCAAGCTATAAAATCTTATGATTTTGATCAAAGTCCGAATGAGTCATGTGTGTACAAGAAGCGTGACGGAAGCGTGGTGATCTTCTTAGTACTTTATGTAGACGATATCTTGCTCATCGAAAACGATGTGGGGGCATTATCTACGGTTAAAGTATGGTTATCTGGGCAGTTCGAAATGAATGACTTGGGAGAAACCAGTCACATCCTTGGGATCAAGCTTATGCGAGATCGGAAACAAAGGATGTTGGGCTTATCACAAGCAAAGTATATCAATAATATCCTTGCTCGTTTTAGCATGCAGGATTTCAAAAAAGAGTTTCTCCCTTTCAAGCATGGAATCACTCTATCCAAAGATATTTCCTAAGACACCTGATGAGATAGAGAAAATGAAGGCGGTTCCTTATGATTTAGTAGTAAAAAGTCTCATGTATGCTATACTTTGCACTAGACCCGACATCTGCATTGCCATTGGCATGGTTAGCAGATATCAGTCTAACCCAGGGTAGGAGCATTGGACTGCGGTAAAGAATATAATCAAGTACCCGAAAAGGACTAAGGATTATATATTAGTTTACCAAGCAGACAGTCTAGTACCTTTGGGGTACGCAGATTCAGATTTTCAGTCTAATAGAAATTCCTGTAAGTCTACCTTTGGACATGTGTTTACCTTAGGAGGTGGTGCTATAAGTTGGAGGAGTATCAAGCTGTCCTGCATTGCTGACTCCACCATGGAAGCTGAGTATGTGGTAGCTTCTAAAACAGCTAAGGAGGCTTTTTAACTCAGGAACTTTCTTATGGATTTAGAGGTGGTACCTTCAGTTTAGTCGGCTATTACAATTTACTGTAATAATAGCAGAGCGGTTGCAAACTCAAATGAGCTAAGGGTCCATAAAAAAGGTAAACACATTGAGCATAAGTATCACCTGATATGAGAAAGTGTAAGAGAGGTGATGCTGTTATGACCTAGATTACATCAGGAGACAACCTTGCAGATCCTTTTACAAAGAGCTTACCGACTAAGACTTTTGATAGTCATGTAGAGGGTATGGAGTCAGATGTGTAGCAGGATAGTTTTAAGTATAAGTGGGAGGTTGTTAGTTTTGAGTATAAGCTCTTTGTATCCTTTTACAAAGAGCTTACATCAGGTGATCCTTCTTTTGTATGACTAGTTCTTAGTGGTAATTTGGATTAACATACTTAGAATATTTTTAATCTTGTTATTTATGTGTGTTGGTTTATGTTATTAACTTGCAACTAGAGATTTAAATGCATGCATAAGAAGTTAGGATGGATGACCTAAGGCTTATATTTGAGTTGTGCTATTGTTATTGAGATCCAGATAGAGCATGTGCATATTACGTTACTTGCTTTATAGTACATGTTATTTTGGAGAGGGTCATACTGTTGAATTATTTGAAAAAGAAAGAAAACTTTAGCGAAATTTTTTCAAAATTCTATACTTAAAATATTTTCAAAAATCCTTTTCTTTTTTTTATCGAGACTTATTCTAGACTATTATCTAAATATGTGCAAAGTTGTGACTTAAATTTTATTACATTCCTTCTCTTTTTATAAACTAAATATATTTTCTTTTTACTTAATTAAGTTTTTGCTTTCACTGGGTTAAATGTGAGACTATAGTTGGTTTGGTTATCTCAATTGGATCTCAAATTCGAGTAAGGTGTTTTGGGGTGTAACCAGCCTTTTAAAACAAAATTATACATTCTTAACCTAAAATCCTACTATTAAATTACTTATTTGCTATGCTTACATCGCTTGTTACTTAAACCAAACCTATATAGTTTCCACCGTGAACCGCAATCATATTGTCCACTTTTTGCTAGGTCCTCGTGTCTTTAAAACTCGCCGATACAAATAAAGAATGTGAACTTACTCACATACCTCAAGAATTTTCCCTACCTAGCCAATGTGACACAATCCCCCATAAGCCTACGTATATTCATGTGGTGCGCAATGTAGCATTGAAGTCTGCACAACACTTGCTCCCACAAGGAGAGTTAAGAGGTGGCTCGTACATACTCTATAGGTGGCTTCTATGATGTGACTCACTCCATAAGAGAGGTCTCACTCTAACACAAATTGTAATGTTCCCATTTACAACTATAATCCATGACGTAGTCCATCACACTTTCAAGAAAGAGCAAATTTAAGGGACTTATCCAAAGTTGGCAAGATTTTAAGAGAAATAAGAAGTCATCACTTGTTGAGAACTCAAGGTGCATGGTGCATGGGACATCATAATCATGTTATACTTTGGGGTTAGTCATGTCCTTAATTTCCTTTAGCTTAAGTTATTATATGTTTTGTTTGAGTTTCGTTTAGTTTTAACAGTTAAAGTATGTTTTCGTTACCTTTGAATTTTCAAGGCTAGGCCAAATTGAGGCCCACGGCTATTTTTTTATTTTTTAATCTAACTTTGTAGTCAACTTCATTTGAGACTTCAGGGAATTTGCAAGTGTTTTACTAGCCCAATGTTCAAGTTTCCAAACATGAATCCCAATTTTTATCGAATGAAAAGAATACTCCAAAGTCATAAATATAGTTTTGTAACAAGTTCCATTTAACAGGTAACATTTGAAGAAAAAGTTCAGCATGAGTTGTTTAAGGTGTGTCAAAAACAATTCCAACCTCATGTATAATCCTAAAAGAGTCTATCCATGATGCCTAGCTTCTTTTTCTTTATTTTTTCTTCATCTATAAGCCTTGAAACCTTACAAACTATTTTTTACTCTTTTCTTAACCTAGATAATCTTATTTTACTTCGACAACTCTATGCGAACATCCAAATCGAGTATTCAACTAGAACAGAAAATTATCCTGATCAGCGCATGTTAGTATTCATGGACACTATATTCAAAGTTAGAAAATCATATCTTTTGAGTGTTGGATCTCAATTTATGGCTGCGAGGAGATTGATTGGATGTAACTATGTACTTTTCGTAGACTTTCTCTTTTGTTGCATGTTGTAATGTCAGATAATTAGGCCTTTAGACGTATGAACTTTTATTAAGTGTGTCCTTAGTTTAGGGAGTGAAATTCATGAGCCCATTGGTTTTTGCTTTTTAATGTCTTTCCACCTAGCTCTCATGCTTTGAGAGTTTTATCTTACAATTAGGAATGTGTCTCCTCGCTTTCAAAGAGTGTGTCTTGTGTGCATAGTTGGGGAGTAATCTAAGTATTCATTGTGTGTCCTTATTGGTAATAAAACACTAAACTTGTTTATAATAAAATAAAATACAATAAAAAGCTTCAACACTTGGAAAATTTTTATAGCCTTTGCTAATTGGAAAAATCCCATATCATTACTAACCTTTGCATAAACATATAATCCTTAATGTCTTCCTAGAATAATAAATAAATGGATTCATTAGAAATCATTTGAAATCATTTGAAATCATTTGAAATCAAGCACCAAGAGAGAATAGATGTGCCAGCTTTCAAGTCACATTTCCTTCGATTGGATACTCCTTGATGCTGATTATCCTCTATTTTAGCATTAGAGCATACAGTAGACTGCTTTATACATTCCTACAAAAATTTCGTAAGGAACCACCAGTTTAATAAGTTCTAATATGTGACTTTGTAATTCTAAACCAGCACTTGTCTCATAAGGTTACCAACTAGGTGACTAACAAACTAACACTCAACACCAAAGAAAAAGTTGTTGTCCAGAAGTTCGAACAGAATATTTTTAATTATTTATAATAATTTTGTTTAGAGCCTTGTTCACTAATTCCCAAAAACCTTGTCTTAATGAATTTCTTACCTCAATTGACATTCACCTAACACTCAACACCCAACAAAGGCTTGCCATCCAAAAATCTACAAAGAGCTAAATGTTCTGCAATTAAATACCTTCAAAATCTAATCAACATCAAACCACTAACCACAAAGCCTATGATATTGCTTCCACATATTACATATCTATACCAACAAGCATATTGACCATAAGTGCCCCAAATCTTATCAAATGGAGACAAGAAAATTACATTTTCACACAAACTTTATTCTTTCTAAGGAACAACAAGTAAATCAGAAAATACAGACATAAAAAGTTTAACAAAAAGCAGATATGTAGAAAATGTTGAACATTTATTTTAGACGGAGCAACAAATTGTAAAAATATTCTTCATTCCTTATCGGAGAAGTAAGAGTCAGATAGATATTGCTTGTTGGAAAGAACATTTTGATGCTCTTTCTTTGTCAATGGTCTGTTGTTTGAAATTGTCATTTTCGTTGTTAGTTGAAGCATGAAGCATCGACATCTTCGCATTAACATTCTATTATTTTCTCATCATATCTTTTGAACTGCTATTTCATAGTCATCCTTGCTACATCTTAGCATTCTCAACGAATGCTGGCGAGGGACCGATTCTCCTAGGTTAAGCAAATCATTAACTAACCCCTTTTGCTCTTCAAACCTGAATTTTCACTCATGTCGCAGATCGACGTAATAATCTCTAGGACTAGAGTATTTTTCTGTCCAATAGTTGTCATGGAACGTAAGTAGTAACCAGTTCCCATTATGATTGAGGCTACTCCCACTAACATCGCATCTATAGGCCATTGTAAGATTACGAGATTTAAAACAAAACACTTACTAGTGTCGAACACACAGATGCACAATCATGGTTAGCTATGTATTTATATATACAATTTACAAAAATGATAAAGGAAGTTCATTATAGTGTTCGCACTTGGGGAAGCTTTGTCATACTGTTGGGGATGTGACAAAGCAATCACTTGGTTATCATGGCTTTTTGACTAGTCATACTGACCGACTGTATAATTACAGCAGCTGCTCGCGATCTGACACATCACTATTTTAGCCATGAGACCCTGTATACCTATGATGCATCAGAGCTGGGTTAACTGTTCCAGTCATTAAAATTTTATATCCACACACCGCCTCGATATAGTAACTTCCTATAAATTAACGTAGGAGGACCCAATTGTCGACTATATGGACAAAGTAAACTTCAACAACTGTCACTACTTAGAATCATTGGTCTTGGATCAGATTGTAAAGTAAGTGGTTTTTTTCTAAAAACTTTGTGATAGGAAAAAGACGCCACTTCAACACCCTAAGAGGTCAAAACGCTAAATGATAAAAGTATATATTGGATAACGTTATCGCTTTTTGAAAATGGAAAATTTTACTTTACCTAAATTTTGTTTGCCTAAAGCTTTACATGATTAATTTGGTTGAAAGTCGAGCCTCCTCTCCATGGTTTTCTATGTAGGACTCGCCATGGATGCTGAGGTCCCTGTTGAGGTGCCTGTCTAGAGGACTCGATTATTAGAGATGCCACATTGAGTAGACTTGTTGTGGGAGCAGAAGGTATGTACTTACATATTATACTTACTCGCATTTATACAAGCTTCCATTGTGTTAGAAAATTATTTATGTGCTACCATACGCACATCTCTTTACGCAGGACACATCCTCCTTGACATGCTGCCATAGGGATAGTGGGTTCTGGGACCTGGCCATTGATCTCCGTGTTTTTTAGCATCTATATCATGCAGGCTTCTATGGGGTATCCCATATTGGTTTCATTCGTCTAGACCACAATCTGATCACTACCCTGGTCAAGCGATGGAGGCATGAGACCTACACATTCCACATGCCGGTGGAAGAGTGCACCATCACACTGTAGGATGTCTCCATCCTATTTCACTTGTGCATTGATGGTGCACCTACCATCGACCATGATCGGATGCGCAGCTCCGTTGAGTGGCAACAGATCTGCTTTGAGTTACTCGGGGTCCCTCCAGCAGATGAGGACTTTGTCTTTGTCAGTCGAGTTTGAGTCTCGTGGTTTCAGGAGCACTTCACCGACGCCATTCCTGAGGACACCACAACCGATGTTATTCATCAGCGTGCACGAGCTAACATTTTGTGGTTTATCGGGGGCTTCTTAATGCCCGATAAGTCACATAATCTAATTAAGCTCATGTACCTGCCGCTATTGCATTACTTGGGCTAGATACACTGATACAGCTAGAGGGCAGCTACACGTCTAGGCACACGAGATATCGTAGGCTCGCTTATTTTACTCCAGGTATGTGAATTCATTTTCAAGTGCATTAATTTAGGCTCAATAGTTGTCATTTGATTTTTGTAACATAATGTGGAACCCCCCCACCGTGGTTAATGGCATTTGTTCCTTCTTTAGATATGGGCGTGGGATAGATTTCCACGGGTCGTGCCCCGTCGGAGAGCTGAGATTGGTCCGGGCCAGGCCACCATCTAGCATGGGGATCGGGTTCTCCTTGCCGATCCATGGGGTGCTCGATGGCGGGTTAATTTTGCCCTGGACCAGGTCCCTACCCATGTCATGATAGTATATCACGACCAGTTCGATCATCTCGCAGCAGATGAGGTATTACTTACGTTCCCATCGGTTCAACTTTTGTTTCCCTTTACGTATATTGTGTTAGTTCTCGGTAACTCAAAAGGGGGGTGAATTGGGTCTTAAAAAATTTATAACAATTTTTAAAATTTTTTTAAAAACCTTTTAATAATTCAAACAAATATAGCAAGATAATCAAAGAATAAGGCAATGCAAATATTAAAGAGATTAGAGATAGAGAAATTGAACTAGATACCAAGAATTTATAATGGTTCGGCTTCTTCCAAGCCTACGTCCACTCCTCAAGTTTTCTCTTGAGAATTTTTACTATGTAGAATGCTTCACGGGCACATTCCAAGCCTTACAGCCTCAAGACTTCTCTTGAGAAAATCTACATGGATACGAATATTCACGGACACATTCAAAGCCTTACAACAACAATAAGATGATCCTATAAAATTAATCTTGTTAGCACAAATGCTTCATTAATTAATTTTGATGATTTTAATATTTCATTTCCTATAAATAAATATTCTTTAAT
>JAOTRH010058606.1:0-18794 GCA_034768845.1 Heliamphora exappendiculata
TATTATTAATTTTAATTATAAATTATAAATTTTTTTAAATATTTACTATTTTTACTATAATTTATTATTTTTTGTTTCATTTATTTTATTTACATATTATAATTTTTTTACGAAATACTCATAATTTTTATTATAAATTATAATTTAAAAGTTATTAGTAACAAATACTATTATAATATAGATCATTTTTTATCTTATAATCACTCAATACAAATAAGTTATTATATTTTTATTATAAAATTTATTATTATTAAATTAAAAAAATAATACATAAATTTATCACATAATATTCCGAATTCACTGAACAATTACTCATTTCCATGACGTGGATAAAGGGTGGCTATAATAATATTGGTAATTTAATTGTACATCTTTCATTTTTGTTTTCTTTATCGTGGAGGTTATTAATCCGGTTTTGTAACGTTTATATTTATTTATTTTTTATTTATAAAAAATAAAAAATGTATTTTTATTTATTTTTATAAAAAAATAAAAATATATTTGATAATATAAATATTTAAAAAATAATAATTAAACGTCATGATTGAATCTAATTAAAATTTATTTACAAATAAAGTGAAAATATATTTTTTATATTTCTTAAAATTTTATAAAATTTGAAAATTATTTACAGTTTTTTAAAAACAAAAATTATTACTAAATATGTTTTTGTTTACAATTTATAAAAAATTTAAAAATAAAAACAAAAAATAAAAAACATAAAACGGCACCTAATTGATTCAAACTCTATTTTCGTTTGCTTTTTTTTAGATTAAAATAATTAAAAAATTTGTGACAAAAAATCATGAATAAAGGATGCGTGCTGTGACTTAACACGCGCCACAACACGCGCTGTGCTCTTAAATGAGAATAATTGTGTTTTTTAATTGAATTTATTTATTTTGTAGAGGTAGTGGAGTTTGATATTTATGTTAAAAATAAATAATAAATATAAATTTAAAGAAAAAATAGTTAAATAAATAATTTTTTTATCACATATCTAAATAAATAAATTTAATTATAAAAATATAATAAAAAAATACACTCATTTAAAAGCACAATAACGTGCTATGCTTTTTAGGCAAATCATGCACCACATTTTCCCTATATGTGAGTAACTATTTACTAGCAGGTAAACGGTTAACGGTTAACTCATGCTATGCCTGATTAAATGTATTTTTATAATTAGGGTCAATTTTTTTATTTGGCAACTTAATAATTTTCTTAGAATTTCTTAAAAGTCCGGGGCTTTACTTTTTAGAATTTTAAAAATATTGATATCTAAGTTTGTCTTATTATTATAAAGATAATATTGATAATTAATTCTATAATAAATTTGGTACCTAAACAATTTTTGCAGCAAAAGTAAGTTCATCTAAGCAGCCTTTACAGCAAAAACAAGTCTATAAATTCATTTGGCAGTCACGAATTACAAAACTCTTTCTCTTGTAATTTGTATAAAAAAATAGTGTAAGATATAATACCAAACTGTCAATATATATATATATATATATATATTCCGACTCTTTAGTCTTTCTTTTAGACTTTTTCTTTGTGATTAATTCTTAAGATGGATACAAATTAAAGAAAAATACTACTCTCTCTTTCTCTTTTTGGATTATCTTGACTTTATCTTGTTTGTTATCTCGGCTATAAATTATATTAAAAAAACTAGTACATTTCCTCAATGCATGCATTGCTTATAAAATTTTATTAATAATACATATATCAATTATTTTTGCAAAAATAAGTTATTCAAAATTAAAATTAATAAAATCTTATTTAAGATCTACTATGTCACAAGAAATGTTAAGTGGTTGAAAAATAATATCAATTGAAAAAAATATATTATTCAAATTAGAATGTAAAAATATAATAAATAATTTTGCCTCTCAAAAAACAAAAAATAAATTTTAATTAAACAAAATTTTAATATAAAAATTTATAAAAAAAAACCTCTATTTATATTTTTGCCTTGAATCTTAAATTAATTAACTTGAGCCGGCTCTACTTATAATACAATTGTCAGATTTTTAAATTATGCAAAAAAGTTATCAAAGAAACTAGTAATGTAAAAAATATTTTCATATTGAGGTCATCACTTTAATCTTTCAACATTCTACAATATTGTCAACGTACAAAGAATATTAACAAAAAAACTATATGTAACTTCATGTATTATTATTAGATTAAAAAATTCTCAATATTTGAGAAAATAAATTTGACAGTTTTGAGGTCAAAGTCATAATAATATTTTGTTATAATATAATAGATAGATTATCTCCAAACAACATGTTGTATTTATGTAATATTTCTATTTAATATATATAATAAAAAAATACTTTATTTAAAATAATAGTATTTTTTTTATTGGTAGTTAGAAAACAAGTATGAACAACTAATATATGTCGATTTTTTATTTATTAAAAATATGGCCCAACTAATGGAATTACTTACTAATTTTTGAAGTAATTATTCAATATTTTACATGGTATTTTTATTTAATGACATAACAAAAAAATATTTTCAATAAATAATATAAATTTATTTTTATTTAATAAATAATAAATAAAAATAATTTACTTGAATATTTTTATTTATTAAAATTATTACATAACATTACTTATATAATACTTAAAAAGTAACTAATAATTTATGCACGGAGAGAGAGAGAGAGAGAGGGAGAGAGAGAGTCAAACGCAGGTGGGAAACGCAAAATCATATACTTCCCTTTCCATCTTTTTCTTCTTCATCTTCTTCTGGTGGGGTCGTCCTCTTTATGTCCATGTCTGGAATAATTATTTAGTTATTTATTTTGTTTAAATTTATTTTTATATTTAATAAAAAAAATTTATTATTTAATTAAATTATTATATTTTTTTACTATTCTTATTAAAACGAGTTAAAAAATTAACTTTTTAATCAAGATATTAAATCTTTTTAAAAAAGACAAAAATAATTCAAATTAAGTCAATAAGTTAAATTTAATATTATTTTTTTTAGTGAATTTTTTTTACTTTTTTAGTTCATCTTATCAAGATGATTTTAAAAAATAAAGAATTTTAAATAAAAAATAAAAAAAATTTTAAAAAAACAAAATAAATAATTTTTTTTGCAATTTAACCCAAACAGGATTGGTTATGGTTCACGGGTCACGTCTGGCGTGCGGAGATCATTCAAGCCAACCCTTTTGATTCAACTCTGCAGCAACTGTGGAACTGTGGGTACAGTCAAACTCATATCTTTTCATCACACCCATGCCACCTTCATTTTCTCACAAAGGGTGAATTTGGATTTATTGATTTATTTGATATTATAAATTTTTTATTTTTAATAATTTTTTAAAATTATTTAATTAAATTATTATATTTTTTAAACTTATCTTATTGAGATAAGTTAAAAAATTAAAAAAAAATTAACCAAAATATAAAACAAGTTTCGAAAAGACAAAAAGAAAACCAAATTCTATAGTGTTCAAACTAAAATAAACAAAAACAAGCTAATAAGCAAATAAGTAATATTTATAAAAAAAAAAGGCCATAGTGTCTGTTTGAGATGTCCAAAAAATTTAATTTTTAAAAAGTTTAAATTTTTTTTAAAAAAAAGAAAAATAAAAAAAAAATAGGTTATTTGGGATAATTTTTTGTAGTAACTTTTTTATTTTTTTGCTTTTTATTGAAATGTATAAAATGTCCTTATTTTTAGTTGTTAAGTTATAGTGTTTGGGATATTAGCACGTTTTTTGTTTTTATTTTTATTTTTGTGAGTAGGGTTCACCTTTTTAAGTAAGTAAAGTGTATTGTAGTAATTTTATTTAAAAAAAAGCTAAGGTATTTGGAATATGTATTATCTTTTTTTTAATTAAGTAATGAAAAAAAAAATTAGTAGTTCTTTTTTTTAAACCAAACAGTGCAGCTTAAAAGCTAATTTTTTGCAAAAAAAAATGACTTAAAAGCTATCCTAAACAGGCCCTTAGTGCTCGATTAGCAACTCACTTAAAAATTAATTTTTTATATTTTTAGTTAAAAATTAAATTTGGCTCAAAATAAATTATTTAATAACTTTACTTTTAAGCTAATTTTTTTGAAATTAGTTGCTTAGGTAAAAAACTAGCTTTTTTAGTTTTTGTTCAAATTAAACAATTAATTTTGCCTTTTAATATATTTGATATTAATAATAGTAGGTAGTTGTAGTAAATAAGTTATGAATGAAAAGTATTATTGTATTTTAAAAGTGATTAGAATTTGAATAAAATATTCCAAGAGTAGTATTTTAATTTTAATTTTTTATTTTTAGATTTTTTTATTTTTTTTACCAAATGAGTTATATTAGCTTTTTTTTTTCATTTTTAGCCATGGACGATAAAAAAAAATGTTTAACGTGAAGAAAAAAATTGTTAAAGTAATTGTGAATTGTAAAAGTAAAATAATTAACGTGAAGAAATTCACCATGGAAGACAAAATTTGTGTTTTTACTATATTCTAGCTTTTAAAAATGTTGTTTTTACGTATCTTTTTAATTTGTTTTACTTTTTTGGTCAAAATGTCTTCCTTTTGAATTCATGAGAATTTAGAATAAATAGATGTAAATAAATTTTTAAAAAATAATAATGATGAATATATTACTAAGGTTGTGCAAGGTTGTGGGAGTTATATGTATGTGAGTATTTATCAATAGAAAAAATTAATTTAAAAATCAAAGAATTTAACTTAATGGAGCACTATTTTTTTTTCAGACTTTTTACTTGTCTAACTGATCATTTAAAATTAGAATATACTTTCTTATTTAAAGATTTTAAACAATTAATGATAAGAAAATGCATTTTGTCTATATATTAGAAATTTAAAGTTATTTTTTACTTATTTAATTTAAAGTTGAATAAAAGCAAGAAGAAAATTGTTTAAGGGTGAGATTTTGAGAAAAACATCATATATATCTTTTTGTAAAATAAGATATTTTTAATTTTTTTTTTTAAATATTCTTCGTAACTATTTAAAATAAATACGAGAAAATCGTCTCTCATTGTCGCGGCGATTGGTTAAACTATTATTCAAATTATTTTATTTTTAGTAAATATTTTTTATTGTTTAGTCAAACTATTATACTTTCTGACTCTTTTTATCGAGATAATTTAAAAAAGTTAATTCTGTTGATTAAAATATTAAAAGAGGGTTAAAAAAATAAAAATAAAATTTTATGTTATTTATTTTCATATTTAATAATTTTTTTTACTTTCTTAATTTATTTAATCGAGACAATTTTAAAAAAAAAATATAATCAGAAGGTAAAAAAGGTAAATAAATAATAATAAACAAAATAATCAAAATTTTGCTCAAACTAGGCTATATCTTATCCCATTCACTAGAACATATGTTTATACATATCTTTATAAAAAGGTATGCACATTTTGAAACACCCTTAAAAAATGAAATCTTTTAACGAATATGACAAATTAAGTGGGCAGTAAATAATTTTATTACGGGTGTTTTTGAAAATATCTTATGTTTAATGGATAGAATGAAAAATATCATAAGTTGAGGGGCATTAACTAAATTAATTAATAGTATACCTTTTAGTTTTTATAAATAAAATTGAAAATATCAAATTCTTGAAAGAGACGCGGTCACTCTTAATTCTTTATTTGATAAATTGCACTTATACGCCTTGCATTCCTATTATATATAACTGTCTACACTTTTATTTTTAAAAATCACACTATCCTCCTAACACATAACACCGTTAATGCCAATACCAAAAAGACCAGAATACTCTTAATAAAATTTATGCTGCCACCCAACCTCTTTTCTCCAGCCCCTCTCCACCGACCCACTGGCAACCCCAAATCCTAGTGTATTTGTATCCTCTCCAACAATGAAAGAGCTGTTGGAGAGGATACAAATACATTGGGGTGAGGGGTGGTGATTCTAAATCCACACACACAAACACAAACACATAATAAGCTCGTCACAAACTATGACAACTCTCAAATAGAAATCAGCACCGTCGTCGATGGTGCTGCCAAACGCACGAGCACAGAAAGGGGTGAGGGGTGTTTTGCGGTGGTGCGGCGCGGTGATGGTGAGGGTTTGGGGTTAGAGTTAGAATCCGGGACACCCAAATCCCTCATTCACCCTTTTCTCTGATATGAGTTTCATTATGAGCTCAATTTCTAAAATTGCACTGTGTATGTATATGTGTATGTGTATGCAGTATGTGTGTGTGTGTGTGTGTTTGCGGTGGTAATTTTGCAACAGAAATCAACAGCTCTTCATATCTGTATCTATGTGTGTGTGTATATGCGGGTTGTGCAGTGGTGCGGCGGCGCGATGCGGTGGTGGGGTTCAATCGAACGGGGGCGGCAGTGGTGGTGTAAGGTTTTTGCGCGGTGGTACTGCGATGGTGGTGAGGGTTTGGATGACAGTGAAACCGGTGGCGCCACCTCCGGTAGCGGCGCTTGGGCTGAAGTTTTGGTGCGAGTGAGTGAGAAAAGAGAAAGGAGGAAAGATAGAAGGGTAAAATTAGAATTTTATTGTTAAATTTTAGCTGATGTCATTCTATTCTGTTAAGTCAACTAACTGTTGACTAACAGATGGACTAAAGTGTTATAAATTTTAAAAAAGTAAAGAGTACAGTGTAATTTTTAAAAATAAATAAATAGACAGTGATATATAATAGGAATACAAGAGATTTAAGTGTAATTTATCCTTCTTTATTTTATCCGCGTGAGCTTGTTAGTACCTATTGGCAAATGTGACAATTTGCTTAGCCTGTATTTGGCATTTTTTAAAAATTGAGATTTTAAAGTGTAGTGTTTGTATTTTTAAAAAGTTTATTATTTTTTATTTTATTTTATTTTTAAAAAAATTTATACACATTCTAAACACTTGAATTTTTTTGAATAAAATGACTTTAATAGTCTCAATTGAAAATGTCAACTTTATTTCTAAAAAAGAAAGTTATGCTGGTATCTTGACACTATAAATCAAAAGCAAAAGGTAAGAATATTTTAAAATTTTTAAATAAAAAGTAAAAAAAAATAAAAAAGATATATTAAATAATTTATTCCAAATAATCTCCTTTTAAAAAAATAGCTAAATTTTCTTAAAGTCAACATTTTAGATATTCCAAACTGGAGTTTAATTTGTAGTCTTAAATTATGATACAATATATTTAGGGTCTATTTGGGCTAGTTTTTAAGTTAATTTTTTTTTGTAAAAAAAGCAAGCATTTAAACTGCACTGTTTGGTTTTCAAAAAAAATTAACTAATTTCTTTCATCTCTTAATTCAATAAAAAAATCAATACATATCCCAAATACTCTAACTTATTTTCAAATAAAATTATTTTAATACTCCTACATAAAAAGTTAACCATACTCACAAAAACAAAAAAATCGTGCTAATATTCCAAACACTACAACTTAAAAACTAAAAGTAAGGGTATTTTAAAATTTTTAATAAAAAATAAAAAAATAAAAAAACTATTACAAAAAATTATTCCAAATATTCTCACTTTTTTATTCTCTTCTTTTCCAAAAAAATCAAGCATCTTAAAAGTTAAACTTAAAAGCTATCCCAAACATATACTTAGAAATTATTACGTTCACATTCAAATTTATAACTAGCTTAATATCTTTATAATTCGTTGATTTAGGTTGAGGTATTTGGCAAAACTAATATTAGTAATTTTTAACTTTTAGTTATTAATTTTAATTATAAGTTATATATTTTTTAAAATATTAATAATTTCTGTTACAATTTATAACTATTTTTTTACTCTATTTCAATTACAAATTATAATATTTACCAAACAGTCACAATTTCTAAATTAGAATATATAAATTAATAATTTTAATAATATCATACACCACCATTAACTGGTTACATTTTTAACAAATTAAGTTGTGAGTGATGCTATATAAATAGATTTTCTATGCAAATTTTTTACACAAATAACGTGCCTTCTGTATCTTAAAATATCACGATTACAGTCATTAATTATAAAAATGCTATTGCCACATTATTGTAGTTAGGTAATTTTCCGTATGAAAATTATAACTTATCCGTAAATTATTTTCCCTGAGCTATTTTATATGTTATCTTTCATGTATGTCCTTGTCATCTTTCTCGTGTGGGTGTGTGCCTCTTTTTTTTTTTTTTTTTAATATTAACATTTTAAATATAAATCGATTTGTCGTTGTCAAATTGCGATGCAATTTTAATTCTTTTAGAGATAAGCACCTCTTCATATTGTTCTTTCTCTTATATCCGTGGAGACTTCATTTTGTAACCTTACTTTCTTTTTTTTTGACAAAAAATAATTTTTATATTTTTTTGATATTTGATACAATGAAAATTCAATATTAAGAAAATAAATTTTTTAATTTTGATGAAAAATATTTTTTAAGTTTTTTTAATAATAAAAAATATTTTTTATCCTTACTGTCCCATCATTATCAACATAACCACCACCATCCTACCACCGCCACCAATCCACCACCACCACCACAGTCAAAAACTCAACCCCACCGTTGCCACTATCAATGATCCAGGGTCGAGGTGTTAGGGGTTGAGAGTTTAGGTCGGGAGTTTGGGCCTTGGGGTTTAAGGGGTTCAGAGTTTGGGCCTTGGGATTCAGGGGTTCAAGGGTTTGGGCTTGGGGTTCATGCAGTTTGAGGGGTTTGGGCTGAGGGTATATGGGGTTCAGGATTTGGATCCAAGGGCTCGGGATCGAGGTCTAGAAGGGTTTGGGTTACATCTTTTTGAGGGTCCAAGTGCTAAGGGTTTAAGGTCAAGGTCGAGGTTTAGTGGTCTTGAGGGTCCGAGGGTCAAGTGCCCAGGGTAAGGGTCGGGGTTTAAATTCTAGGGAGTTAGGAGTCGGGGGCTCGAGATTCAAGAATCAAGGGTTCTTTGGTTAGGGGTTTAGGTCAAAGGTTTAGGCTCAGGGTCAGGGTTTCTATATTCTAAGTATTCGGAGGGTTCAAGGCTCTTAGGTTCGAGGTTCAAAGAACATAATAGGTGTCGGTGTCGGTGTCGGGGTCGGGGTTCAGGGGTTTGAACATCCCAGGGTCTAAGGTTTTGGAGTCTGAGGTCTAAGGTCCAAGGTTCAGGAGCAGGGGTGGGATCAGGAGTCAGAGTCGAGGTACAGGGATGGTGGCCCGAAGCTCAGGGTGAAGGGTCAAAGGTCGGGTTTTAAAGTCCAAAGTCTAGTGACCAGGGTTGTGGTTTAGGGTTTGGGGGTTCGGATGATAGGGGTTTGGAATTTAGAAGTTAGGGGTTAGGGGTTCTAGGTTTTGCAGTTTGGGGTTTGGTGGTCAAGGTTGCAATTTGGGGTTCCGAATTTTGGGGGTGAGGGCATGTGGACAGGAGTTTAGGGATTGGGAGTTTGGGGGCGGGCTGTGGTTTGGGGTTTAGGGTTATGGGTCCAAGATTGGAGGTTGAGGGTTTGAGTCTAGGGTCTAAGGTTCAAGAGTCCCAAGGTCACGGGTCTAAGTTTAGGGCGTGGTCGGGCTTTAGGGGTTCAGGGGTCCAAGGTTCTTAGGTTTTGGGGCTCTGAAGTCTAGGGGTCGGTGATCGAGGGTCGAAGGCTAGGGATAAAAAATTGAGGGTCAAAGGCTAGAGGTTAAGTTTTGGAGTCCGAGGTTTAAGGGCCAGTGTCGGTGTTTAAGGAGTTTAAGGCTCTCGGGATTTGGGGTCAGGTTCTGAAGTGAAGGGACCAAAGGTCATGGGTCGAGGCCCAAGGTTGAAGGTTTGAGGTTACCCCCACCACCGTTGTTATTACCTCTATTGTCGTCGCCGTCCCACACCACTACCATCACCTCCTACCACCATCATCACTACTGCCACCACCACTGTTAATACTAAATGTGATACCTCATCTCATATTGGTAGGAGATAGAAACTGAATCTCGTATATAAAAAAATTTGTGGGCTACTACTAGTAACTCTAGTTTATGCTTTTGGGCCATTATTAGGCTCTTTATTTAAATTATTGGGCTAGTGATCTACTTGAGTTATTACAAATAGTATCAAATCCAACCCTAGTTTTCATGTAGGGTTTCATGGCGGTGTGAATAGAGGAGTATAGGCCCTAGAGAGGGGTAAAGATCTCAAAGTTGTATACTTTGTGCAAGCTAATTGGCTGCTATGTATCCGCTAATGTGCTGCTATCCTCATCCCAATCAAAAAAAGAACTTGGGCCATGCGATGACAGCGTCGCGTATTTGAGTGTAGGAGATTGTGATACCTCATTCCACATTTGTAAGAGATAGAAACTAAGTTCAGTACGTAAAAAAACTTATAGGTTACTACTAATAACTTGAACTTAATATTTTGAGCCACGCTGTTAGACTATTTATTCAAACTATTAAACCAGTAGTCCACTTGGGTCGTTATAAATGGTATTAAAGCGAACTCTAGTTCCGGTGACAGGTTCTGTAGCGGTGTGGATAGAATCATAGAGGCTCCGAAGAAGAGTAAACGCACTCAGGTAGTATACCTTGTATACACTTATGGGCTACTCTGTGTCCGCTAATGGGTTGTTAGCCACGTCCCAACTAAGAGAAAGAACTTAAACCACGTGACAAGGGCGACATGTATTTGAGTGGAGGATATTGTGATACCCCATCTCATATTGGTGGAAGAAAGAAATTAAGTCTGGTATATTAAAAAACTTGTGAACTACTACTACTAATAACTTGGCTTAAACATTTTTGGTCATTTTATTAAAATTTTTATTCAAATTAATAGGTCAGTGATATGCTTAGATCGTTATACTAAAACTTTCGCATTCTCTTGCATCATCATTTTCAATGTCGCAAAAGTATGTACACTCATCTCGTAGCTAGGTGCTACCGAGGAAATCATTCATACAAAATTCAATTTCATAAAAGATCAATACATATATGATTAAATTGTACTTTATTTTACCAAATGATTTTTTTTCCTTTAAAATAAATTATTTATGTTTAATCCATTCATTTTATAAAATAAAATACAAATTGTTCATGACACTTATTGATATCTAATTAAATTTAGTTTTTAATATATTTAATTCTCATTTTAAAATTTACAAAATAAACTTTTTAAATCTATGGTTGTGGATTCTTACTAAACCTACAAAATGAAATTAGTAAGGGGTATTGACAGAAGCATGTACACGATAGAAGTTTTAAAGAAGTTGATAATTGGAACACACCAGAAGCAAACTCCTCATTTGGATAATGATGGAGGAGCCGAATTTTATTTGGTTGGAGGGGTAAATTTATCTTTTTGACAATTTAATTTGTTTTCTAATTTTTCTAAAAATATACATTTCAGAATCTATAAACTACAATATACATACTACAAGTTACAAGCTACTAGTTCTCCTAAACATAATCAATTTCTATTACAAGTTACAATTATTTTTTTTTTCTCTTACAACAGTTATTTTTTTAACTACAAGTTAAAAATTACTAGCAAAAATATTAAAATATTGTCAAACACGCTGCTAGATAGAATAGTATTCATATTTGGTAACTTATTTACTATTAATACTAATTATATATAATTATTATAATAAACTATATTAAAAATAATACTTTTCAATTTAAAGAAAAAATAAAAATTAGCTTTTTATCTAATTAACTAATTTTAAAAAATTAATATAAAAATTAATTTATTAAACAACTTATTTGCTCAAGACGAAAAAGAAAAATCTAACTTTAAAATTAGTTATCAATAAGGCCCAAAGTGAGGCACAATGGACATAGAAATAACACATACGCTTACAATAAATTCAAAGTTATTAATTAGTAATAACTCTCATTCCTTGACAAATTTAATGTGCAATATCTGCTTTGTTTGGAAATGTAACTTTTCCAGCATTTCTCTTTTCTAAAGATTAAAAGAGTTTCTGCTAAACCGTGTCTTTATTTTAAGTACTAAAATTTAATTTAAAAAATAAAAACATACTAAATATTTTATAAAAAGTTTTAAAAAACTACTATGAAAAATTATCTCAAATAATTTACCTTTTTTTTTTAATTTTTGAAAAAGGTAATATCATTAAAAGTCAATTTTTTTAAATATCACAAATAGAAGCTAAGTCTCTGTTTGGAATGTCTATAAAAATTGACTTTTAAAAGATTTAGAAAAAGAAGAAAGAAAACAAAAGAGATTGTTTGGAATAATATTATTTATGGTAGTTTTTTCGCTTTTTATTTTTGTTCAAATGATTAAAATATTTTTACTTTTTATTAGTGTTTGACAAAATGACATGGTTGTCTTTTGATTTTTTTAGAGTGAAGTTAATTTTTTAATTAAGAATATTTTAATTATTTAAATTTAAAAAATTATTAGAATGGATCATAAAGCGTACCTATTCGAACTTAAATTACAGCAACCCTCTTATTATTACCGATGACGATTCTCAATCTTGACTTTATAGGCAATTATTTGTAGTAAACGTCGAATTATATTTAAAAAGAAGTTTCTCTATTTATTTATCATTTGTATGTCTCTCATATATATGTCTTGACAGTAATCTATAATACATCTGTTCAACTAAGTTTACTTTGGGAGCTCTAAAAAAAATAAAATTAGTTTCACTATTGCCAAGAGCATTAGAGATTCTCAATTTTAGAGAAATCAACCATTGTACTTTTAAGGGAGGTATAACATACCGAAAGGCCACAAATTTTGTGTTTGAAATATATATAAATTATATTTTCTAAAAATAAAAAATATTAGTAAACTTTTTACATGTCAAATACGACAACTTATATGTAGTTTTGTGTGCGTAAAATAGTCAATCTTTTAAAAAAGCCAAACCGAAGCTAAATTGATACACCTCAGCCCTCGATCGTGTACCTCACCCTATAACTCCATTATATGTTGACACTTTAGGGTTGCCTCATCAATTATTGGTGGTTTAATATTTAATACTTTCGGGCAAGTGCCACCGTAAAGTAATAGTTTTAGCTATAAGTACGTGTTTACGCAATGCTAGTAATAAATAATTAATTATAATTTTTACATGGGTGTAATGTTGATTCGACAGTGTAATTTTGGTTGGATCCGATCTAATCGAGACTTGAGAGGGCCAAATCCTGTCCTAACCTGGTGAGTTTTCACAAAAAATTAGGATCGGCCCGGGCTTCTTCAGAGGATGGATCGGCCCAAGCTTAGAAGGTATAGGACTCGGGTTCAATACTCGGGCAATGAGCTAGACTTTTTACGGGCTTTTTGCAAGTTTTTTATTTTATTTTTTATTTTTTATTTTTTTATTTTTTAAGTTGTTGGCTTGTTATATAAGACTATAAATTATGAAATTTATACTTTATAATTTATTATAAGTTTATTTATTAATTGATTATTTTATTATTAATTATTAGTTTATTATATAAATTTATATTTTATACTTTATTAACTTATAAGTTTATATTTTACTATATTAGTTTATAGTTTACTTAATATTAGTTTATAATTTACTTAGTAATTATATATTAATATTATTATATATTAATATTTTGGCTAAATGGGTCTAGCCTCAACCAGAGCCAGACCAGTCCACGAGCTCAGAGAGTTGGTCTAAGCTCGAACAAGGGGTATGCGGGCTAAGGTCAGGCTCAGGCTTCTTGTGAGCCGTGCCGAGCACGCACAGTAACGGTTCTCGAACCATTTTTACACCCCTAAATGTATAGCATATGAGTTATTTCTTGTCTATTAATTACTTAATAAAAATAAATTATTGCATTATTATTGTAAAATTTATTGTTATGATATCATGTAGGAGTACCGCGTAAAATTATCGCTTAATACTCCGAAAATGGAACACCAAATATATATATATATATTGTCCAATTAATTCTGAGTTCAAAATGGGCCACTTTGATTATTCGAGTCGTTCATCTTATTATTTTTGGTTTGTAAATTATATATATGTAAAATATTAAATTGATCAAATATCGTTAAGTATATAAACATATCATATTTTTGCTAAATAAATTAACAGTGCTTGAACTTAAATGTTAATTTTTAAAAAATAGATATAATTTGTTTTAAAAACTTAATAATATTTAATTAATTTAATTTTTTACATAAATAACTTACACAGTAGAAATAATTAAATGGACAGACTTGGATGATAGAAATGGGTCCGTCTTGAGTCCAAAATTAACTCAATATGACATCTTCAATCCAATTAAAAATTGGAGAGAAGTCTGGCCCTCTATATATATAAGCCCCGTTTGGATAAATTATTTATTTACTTATTTATTTATTATGAAATAAGTACAAATATAAATAAACATGTATGTTTGGAATAATTAGTTTTTAAGTGTCTTAAATGTGAGAAGCATTCGTTTGGAAGAAAATTTGTTTATTAGCTTATTTGCTTATATTTATAAAATTATATTAATGCTCACATTACAAACTAATCATAGCACGACAATTTAATTGCTTTTGGAATAATTTGATTTTTTCACAAGTGAAGAGGATCTTTTCACAATTTAATTGCTTCTTTGTTATTAATTTTATATGAAGGAAACCAACAAAAAAAGCCGGGGAGTCAGGTTTCTGTAATTTTTATAATAAATCAAAATTTAAAAAGAAGATGATCGGAAAATAAGGGATACTCTGGTCAGATTACCTTATCTTTTGGTTATTATTCTAATAAGTAAATCTCCCATTGTTAATGGCGTGATCTTTGAAGTCAAATCCCTCTTCTTCTTTTTTCTTTTTTTTTTTCTTTTTTTCTTTTTCTTTTTATCTTTGCAACATTTAAAACCATAGTTGAATATGCCCATTAATTGATTGTGGCTTTGTTCAGATAATGAGGAAAAGAGGAAAAAAAGAAAAAAAAAATATTTTCTTTTTCTTCCGTGGATGTTTAGTTGTTAAAAAATGTAAGACCATCTATTATAATTTTTTGCAAAAAAAAAAAAATGTTTTTTTTTTCACAAAACAAATCTTGTAAATAGTTCAAGATTATGCTTCACAGGAAAATTAAAAACTCATATTTTTTTTTCTTTTTTCTTTACTTCAGATTTTGTATGAATTATTTTTTTATATGATTTTTTGGTAGCTGAACGGAGCCTTAGTTGATCTATAATTTTTTGTGGGTTTTTTTTTTTTGTCTTTTGTAGACATTTTTGTTTTTTCGAAATAAATTTTTTTATTTTCTAAATTTATCGTGATAAACGAATTTAAAAAATATGACCGTTTTAAGTAAAGTTGAACTAAATTTGCTAAAGACAAAACATGCCTTACAAGAGCCTTGAAGTTTTTTTTTTTTTTCCCCTTCTCTTAGTTTAATTTTATTAATCTCTTAATCAAAGCTTTTTTAGTTTTATTGATTTCTTGTGATAAGCAAAATCTAAAAATATCCTTATTTGGAATAATGTGGAAAATATTCACTATAAACACACAAAAAAAGACTCGAATAGTTTATGTAAATGAACGGGTCAAATTAGGTGAATTGAATGAAAAAAATAAAAAAATAAAAATAAAAACTCGTTCAATTGGATAAAATTATAATCCGGAGACACAAATACTGGTACAGAGTACGTAAAGCAAATTTGTAGACTAATACTGGATATTTTTGTACATGGCTTGTCTTACTTTATCACTACACAAACATCTCAGTCGCATTGCTGGGTTGTAAAACTTTTTGTAGTGTAAAAATTGTTGAAATATAACACGTAACAAGTTGAGCTCTCCGGCTTAATAAATCAGCAACATTGTTGGCCTAAATAATAGAAAAATACAAGTATTTGAAGAAGAAGTCAAGCATAGAGGTCAAGAACAACAAGCTTTGAATTGTGAGAATTTGATAATTTCTTTTATGAATTACTAGAACTCAACTTGTTGGACTCTAACACTTTTATGAATTTTTAGTCTACAATTTACACTCTTTATTAAGCAATGCCCGTCAATGTCATCAACATAACTTCATTTCGAATAATTATTCATACTTTTGAAGCAATGTTCTATTTAAATTACTGAATGACACATTTTTACTTGTTGAATAAAATAATAATAAAATGTGATAAGTTCCACTAAACACACTAATAATTATGAAATTAGAGCACCACCTAGAGTTGTTTCAAAAGTATTAAATATTTGCTCTTTTATTTTAAGACACAATCAAGCAATACCCTTCAATGTCGTCGATCTAACTATGTTCCAAGACAATCTTATTGACTTAACATATTTTAGACAACGTCGCATGATATTTTAAACTCCATTAAGTTAGACATTATTCACCAACATTTAAAGATGGTAGGGGTGTACACGGTATTGTTTGAACCGATTTTGCATATGTTTTAGAACCATATTAGTTTCTAAGATTTCAATAATTTCAAGATCAAATTAAACCGTGTGATACGTGGAACCGAACCAAACTAAACATATTATTGACGGTTCGTCCCTAATTTGAAACTGCAATTCTACTAATACACAATACTCATGCATAGCAGAAATCACATTAAAACTCAACAAAAGCAAATAAATTTTAAGATTTAATATTAAAATTCAAACACTTTCAATACAAACCGATTTATATATTTATGGGGCATATATTTATTTTAAAATAATTAGTATGTGATAACTATAGTAGGGAACCAATTATGCTATAAATAAATTAAATATATTAAATTAAAAACTTCTGTTCGGTTCGTAACTGGAACCGTAGCTTTAAATTCATGAACCGATTCGTAATTTACGATTTACATATTTTTATAATCAGAACCAAACCGATTCAATACAAAATCGAACTAATTTTCGCAATTCAAACCGGTCTTGATCTGTTCTTCAATTTTACCAATTTTTTGAATAGCCCTAAAAGATATTTGATTCTTTATTTATGTTGTAACAAATAAAATAAGAAAAGATAGGTGTTTGTGTAATTAAGTGCTGATTAATTAGGAAAGTGGCAATTCATTCCGGAACTATCCAAGCAGAGGCCCATCTCACACCACCCAACTCACCATCCCTACTTTCACCTTCCTGTCTAGCCTGTTGCCAAACATATTTCTCAATAATAAATGTCTTAAGCCAAATTTCTAAGGTCCCGTTTGGCTCCGACTTCCTTATCTTTAGCACGAGTGATTACCGATTAGGGAAAAAAAATCAATACATTTTTCTGTTAATCATATTTCTTTTTAAAAATGCTTTTGTCTTACACGATATTTTTATAATTATTTTGATTTTATTTACTCATTTAATAAAGTAGGTGAATAATATTCACTTTGTTATTAATTTAAATTGATTGTTTTTAGAGATTTAACATTTAAAATTCACAATTTATACTAGGTCTTGTTAATCACGGTTAACTGGATAATGAATAGTAAGTTAATCGGACAAAAATAATCCCAATATTAATATACTTTAAAAAATAAAATTTATAATTTCGTATATAAATATATTGCGTATAAATATCTATGCATCACTTATTATTATTTATGGTCTATTAAACCGTAATTAATATTTTTTAATTAATAATAGAATTAAGTATCGTACACCTTTATTTTCTACGTCAAGTGATAGTCAATTTCACAATTTGTACTACTAAGAAGACATTGACGATTGATTGGGAATTGCAGTCATTTCTGTTCTTATACGGTGTCCTTGGATTTTATATTGGCTAAATTACACTTATACTTTTATATTTAAGAGTTATATTATTATTATTTTTTTATTTTTTAAAATATTATTATATTTTTTTATTTTTTTAAAATTATAACACTTGGGTTTAAATTAAATTTTTATTAACGAAAAATACTGTTTTAACGGTATTTTTACTATTTTTTTATTTTTTTATTTTTTAATTATAAATAAATTTTATAATTAAAAAATAAAAAATTACTAAATACAAAAATAAGTAAAATAAAAACATAAAATTTAATTTATTAATTTATTTTTATTTTTAAATTTTTAATTTTGATAAAAAAATATTAATTTTTATAATGAAATATTTTAACATTAGTTCAAACGAGTATAGTGAAATATTCAATTTGAAATAATTTTTTTGTTTTTTTATTTTTATTTTTATTTTTATTTTTAGTAAAAAAATAAATTATTATATTTTTAAAATTCATTTAATTGAAATGATTTAAAAAAAAGTACAATTTTCTTGACTAATATACTATCTGAAATATTTTTTATTTTTTACCTTTTTGTGTGTGTGGTTCTTTTAATCTTTTTAAAAAATTTTAAATTCCTTTACTCTAAATCTTTTTATCTTTTTAATTTATCATAATAAAATAAATTTAAAAATATAGTTGTTTTGGCTAAAAAATAAAAAAATCATAAAAAAGTGCCTTATAAAGTTTTAAAATAATTTTTTCACTTTATTTGAACTTTTTCTAATTTTTTATCAAATTTATTATTTTTTTAATTTTTTTACATGAAAAGAGAAACAAGTATGATTGTTTTAGCTAATCTTAGAATATTTCAATATGCTCGTTTGATCTAATGTTAAAATATTTCACTATAAACAAAAAAAACACATATAAAATTTTTTATTACATGCGATGCCTAAATGTAAATAAAAAAAATATATAAACCATAATAAACTAACTAATCAAATTTTATATTGTTTATTTTTAAATTTGGTGAATTTTTTCTCTTTCTTTTACTCAAAATATTTTTACTTTTTAATAAATTAAAAAATTCAAAAAAGACTGAAAATGCCACACACACATAAAAGGCAAAAAAAAATCTCAGATAGTGTATTGGTCAAGAAAATTATACTTTTTTCCAAATCATTTCAATTAAATTAGTTTTAAAAATATAATAATTTATTTTTTACTAA
>JAOTRH010058637.1:0-51620 GCA_034768845.1 Heliamphora exappendiculata
ATTCAAAACTTCGTAGAGAAAGGAGAATATCCCAAGTTTGCTAGTAAAAAGGACAAAAGGGCAATACGACGACTATCTGCGCTGTTTGTCATTTGTGGTGGTAGACTGTACAAACGAGGACATTCTAGGGTCAATAAGATGTGTATAAACACCAAAGAGGGCCAAGGGCTGATGAAAGAGATACATGCCAGAGTCTGTGGGCCACACATGAGTGGTAACTTGTTAGCCAAGAAGATCCTACGACAAGGATACTTTTGGATGACAATGGAAATAGATTGTATTCAGTTTGTGCGAATGTGTCATAAGTGTTAGATTCACGCAAACTTTATGCACGTTCTCCCGTCCCAGCTCTATAACCTGACGTCACCATGGCCGTTTTTAGTATGGGGCACTGACGTGATTGGCAGAGTAACCCCGAAGGCATCCAATGTACATGAGTTTATCCTGGTGGCCATTGACTATTTCACTAAGTGGGTGGAAGAAGCTTCCTACTCAGTATTCAAGGCCTCCCATGTCGCTAAGTTTATGAAGCAAAATATCATTTGCCGATATGGGGTACCGCATGAAATTATCTCCGATAATGGCTCACATTTCCAAGGAGAGGTTCTAGATCTTTTCAAGGAAAACCAGATAGTGGCTCATAAGTCCTCGCCATATCAACCGCAAACCAACTGAGCAGTGGAGGCAGCAAACAAGAACAGTAAGAAAATCCTGCAAAAGATGATCAGCTCACATAAAGATTGACCGGAACATCTACCATTAGCACTCTAGGGATACTGAACGTCAATTAGAACTTCAACCGGAACTACGCCGTACTCTTTAGTGTACGGGGTGGAAGCCGTGCTTCCCATCAAGGTGGAAATCCCTTCACTAAGAGTAGTGGTCAAGGCCAATATCTCAGAAGCAGAATGGTAGAAGAACCGAATAGAAGAATTGCTCTTGTTTGATGAAAGAAGACTGCAAACCCTATTTCATGTACAAAGTTACCAAAGGAAGATAGCTCGAGCGTTCAATAAGAGGGTCAAGACCCGGGATCTTAGAGAAGGAGATCTGGTCCTTAAGAAAATTAGAGCTCCTATCTTCGACCCAAGGGCTAAATTTAAACCAAAATGGTCTGGACCGTTTCTCATCAAAACCATAATGACCAGCTGTGCAATCATCATTATAGATCTGGATGGCAATGTATTCTCCACTCCAGTTAATCTCAATCAACTCAAAAAATACTATCCCTGAGGTAAAAATAAGATAAAAATAAAATCTCGCTGAGTTGAAAATCGAAAAGGCAACTCAGGAAAAAAGTGTAGCAGCCCGCAACGCCGAAAACCTGAAAGGGTGACAGTGGTAAAAGTTAGGGCATTACAAAAGGAGAGCGTCAATACCTGAGTGAAAACTAAGCCCGAACTACGTTAAGGCCTAATTCTACCTTTTTGGGATACGTAGGCAGCTTCTTTCAAGAAGTCTGACACATTCTTTGTTGTTAGCCATCTTTGAATCTGAATAAGACCAATACAAAACATTTTGAATTTTAGTAATAAAGTCATTAAGTTTATCGATAAAATTAAACCATCATAAACATCAAGTGGGAGTTTTGTCATTACTTTGATCAGAGCTACAAAGTTCTTAAATAAATGGAGAGCACGCAAGTCCCAAACTCTAAAAAAAAAGAGTAAGCTGTGAAATTTTTCAAAACAAAGTAAAGGTTCTCATATCCTCCTCCTTTTCGCCGCTTGTTTTCCCTCTTCTTTGTCTTTCTTTTCCCTATCTTGTGTCAACCATGTCTTGTATTCAGCAGAAAGATCAGGACACTGTAACTCGTGCATCTCCATCAATTGAATCTTGGAATCTTTGATCTTGATGGAATGCGTGCTGATAAGATGAGATGGGAGGGTCTCGTGCTTCACTAGATAGAAGCACCAGTCTACCACTTTCAATGCAGCGAGACTTCACCGATTGAGAATATACTTTGAATAGATAGTAATAAGAAGGCATTTTGACTCTATTCCAAGTGGGCTTGAAAGGAAGTAGAGATTCAGGAAACTAGGCATCAGTTTGAGTTCAACATCGAGACCCAAAAGTAGAGATAGAGGCAAGGGTTGCAGCAGGAGGGAGAAATCTTTTCCAAGCCCTAGAGAACTAGAGAACTAGGCATATCTCTTTTTCAAGCCCTAGAGGACTAGGCATACCACTTTTCCAAGCCCTAAAGGACGAGGCATGCCTCTCTTCCAAACCCTAGAGGACTAGGCATCCCTCTTTCCCAAGCCCTAGAGGACTATGCATACCTCTAATCTCAAGCCCTACAGGACTAGGTATACCTCTTTTCCAAGCCCTAGAAGATTAGGCACACCTCTTATCTCAAACCTTAGAGAACTAGTCATACCTTCTTTCTGAGCCCTAGAGGACTAGGCATACCTCTTTTTAAAGACCTAGAGGACTAGGCATATCCCTTTCCCAAGCTTTAGAAGACTAGGCATCCCTCTCTTTTTTTTGGTAGTTAAGTTGGGGAAAGGGGATGGGAACCCCAGGGTTCGAACCCTGGGGGCATGTGGGGCATTGAGTTGCTCGGGCCATTGAGCTGCGCCACCATATTTGGCATCTCTCTTTCCTAAGCTCTAGAAGACTAGGCATCCCTCTTTTCGTAAGCCCTAGAGGACTAGGCGTCCCTCTTTTCCCAAGCCCTAGAGAACTAAGCATCCCTTTTTTTCAAACCCTAGATGACTAGGCATACCTCTTTTCCTAAACCCTAGAGGACTAGGCATCCCCCTCTTCTAAAACCCTAGTCATACACGAAGCATTGTCTAGGTCCTAAGTTCGTGAGACAATTCTTAGGTTTGCCAAGCCCCAGTGCTCTAAGCACCCTAAGCTGTACTTCCCAAGCACCTCTAGTGGAGTTCTTAAAGCTTTGGATTGTTGATTACTTCTTCAGGTCTTGACTTGACCTTTTAAAGTTCATATGTTTTGCATCATACCTTGTACCTGCACTATGTTTTGCATCTGTCATGCATCATGATTAGCCTGTTTGCATCATATGCATTGTCCCCACGAACTACGACCGATCTGATCCCTTGCAATGGGGTACGTAGGAAGCTCGATGAAAATTTGGATTTGACCACGCTTTTCTGTATGTTTTGTTTGTGCCTAAGATTGGCGGCTTATTCAATCAGTTTATCATTGGAGCTTTGACATTTACTTAGACCACGAGTTATTGCAAGCTCTATCAAAGAGGGGCAACTGTAAACAACCCAATTTGACCAAGCCGAATCTTAGGCACCCATCTCGAATGCGCCTCAATGACGAAAGTATGAAAATCATGTTCAAGGATACCCACAAGCAAGCAAAAACACGAATATAATGATGGGAAGTTGTTTTCGTGGAATACTAAGCTTAGATGTGTTCACGATTAAGGAGCTATGGTATGTATGGTCTAAGACATCTTTGCTATTTTGTATCTTGTGATCGATTCTATCGATTATTTTGTTGAGGATCCATCTGTGATGGATTTTATTTAATCTTATGTATAACTATTGTCCTCGAATGTCTGGCTCTACGCTGGGGCGAAGGACCTGCTGAATGGTGTTTTGATCGTCTTTAGTCGGTTTTGAGCATGCGCAGTAGAAGGGATATATGGGGTTTGTGAAGCTCGGTTTCTTGAGATATTTTGTTAAGAATCTGGGTAATCTCATATCACTATGGTCTTCAACAGGGTTTAACATGTTGTTTTAGCTAAAGAATAATGCTGAAGTTTTTTGGTCTTTGGTCTGTTCTAAACTGTAAAGACGTGTCTCACACAAGAAAACAACATTATAATAGGGGGAGCTTCTCTCTCTAGGAAAAGCTCTCCCCAAGCCGTCTATGGTGGATTCCCATTTTAGATGCCTCCGAATCATAATCCCATGGCAATGGTGGGGTGAATCTAAGGCACATGTAATGAAGACCACTGCGTAGATCAGGATGTTCTTAAGGTTATCCCATCCAAATTTTCTTTGAAGCGCTCTTACTCGCTTACTCTATGGAGCTTCTGGTATAGCATTTGAGACCACTTTTGAATCAAAGCAGTTCCATGCATGATTTGGTATCTAAGATTAATTGTTGGGTGTTTTGTATATGGAGAATGCATATGAGTTTGTTGATTTTCTGTATTCTGATGAATATTTTGTTTCCTTCTCCATTGCTGTGAGAGTTCGTGTTTTGGTAACGAGTTTTTTGTATTCAGCTATAACTGTTCCCATGGCGTTTCACGCTTTGGTGTTGGCTCTCCTTGGTGAATCAAGAGTTTTATATAAGATTTGAATATGGATTTTGCACCCATCAGGTTTTTCACACATTAATTTACCGATTTTGGTCATCTTGATCCGTCTGTACTGATCTGGGTAGTGTTACGAAATTGAAGACAATTTTGTATTTCGATGGCCGTGGGTTGGGTAACACGCACGTTTGGTTGAGAAGTGTTGAAGAACTAGAAGCTAAAGGTGCTCTGTTTAGGAGCACATATATTGGATCGGTTGTATCGTATTACCAAGAGGCCATTCAAGGTTGATATTCACACGAGGTAACCTTAAGATCCCACGACTCTTCTTAAATCCTCATCTTCTTCCTCTGAGGGTGTCGTGGATAAGGTTTCCATTGTTTTGTTGCTTACTTACCATTCATTTCAATGCAAATAGTTATTTCTTTCAAGTTTTCATCGTTAACAGTATCTTCATAGCCTTTTGTTTGGTATATTTACATTTGTTTGTATCCTGTTTCGATGCTCATAAGCACACTGAACACATCATAAACTCATTGAGGATTTGGAACATAACGGTCGTAACTTTTCTATCTCACGGTTGTATGTTCTATTAAACCCACTATGACAGTCGTGTCCTTTTTATAAGAGCTGCTACATTTATGCCTTTTTATATAGACAGCCGTAATATTTTGTTGTTATGGTTGTGACATTGTTTTAGGGCCAGAAGTGCTAAAACTTTTTTCAAACCTCTCTGTTATGTGTTTATTTCAAGTTTGTACATCCTTTTGTTGTTTTGTTTAATATTTTCTTTTTTTGTACCTTTGTTTATGTTTCTGTTGGGTAATAGATGGTAAATTTGGTCTAGATTTACTGGGCCATGGTTTCCATCCTACGTACTTCCATATCTACATATTCTGAGGTTATATTTATTTTTTGAGTAGTTAAGTGGGGAAGGGAGACCCCAGGGTTTGAACCCTAGGTGGAAATGGGGCATTGGCAGCTCCTGGCCACTAGAGCTGGCCACCACTTCCATGCTGAGGTAATATTAATATTATGGCCGCCGTCTTTTCCTTCATATTTGTCACAGCCCTCATCTTTTTTGTTACAGCCGTGTAGTTTTTGAGAGATTAGTAGCATGTAAATGTGTTTTAAGTTCTTTGGTATTTATATTTGATATTCTGTATATTCTATTTAGAGTTATTGCATGCATAGAGGATGAAGGATGGTAGATCTAGCCTAAAACCAATAGATTATGGTCTCTGTTCTGCATATCCTGTCCATTTAAGCCTATTTGAAGCCTTGTTCAATACATATCCCCCTTCTGTACCTACGAAAAACCATAGTCGCGACATTTATTTGTTACGGCCGTGAGACATTTTTACTATGTTCATCGCAGTAAGCCTATTTAAGTCACGACTGCCTGTTTTGTGACTATATTTGTCACGGCCCCAACATTTACTGCTATGGTCGTGAGTTTTTATGTATGCCCAATAGTTTAAATATGATGTTTAAGTCTCTTTTGTTTATTTTGTATAACCTGTTTACAGCATGATAAAGGCAAAAATATTAATGCATGACCCTTAAAATCTTGTTTGTTTACCACTTATTTGCAACTTTTTCGCTTTACTTTGCTTAAACAATACGTGTAGCATATCTAGGAATAATAACTAAGTTGCATGACCCTACGATCGTAGTATGGTTTTTGATTGATTGTTTGCTTTTGTATGGACTCTCTTTAACCTCCTATTCTATATATGTTACCTTTAAAAAGTTTACAACAAGAACTAACATTAATAGAGTAAAGGCCAACCTTATGGTGGGTGAGAAGGGTTCCTGACACCTTCCCTTCTCGTACCTTAGCCCCCGAACCCTCTTTCTCTCTAATTATACTTTTAAAAGACCCGTAGCCTTCTTTTATTTTTCTTGATATTTCTCAAAAATCAAGTGGCGACTCTATTTTGTTTTAAAAATGCATTTGGATATCTTCGATATTCCATTTTAAATAGAAAAGGAACATTTTTCTAAAACCGATGGATATCCAGTTCATTCTCCCTCCAAATCTCAAACACCTGCAATGTCATATCAGAGCCTTGTATGAGGCCCCCGTGACCCTAGGGTACTCCTCGCTCACCCTCTTGATATGCCGAAAAGCATCTCTGTTAGCCCTCCATCTAATGTTGCCTTCAGTGTACTGCAGGTCGAGGGGTACAACCGTCGTGGTAGATATCGAAATGGCCCTTAAGAGTTTTAACTGACATGGGACTCGTCTAAATCCACCGGGCCATCCCACGCCACAAGGCTTCTGGGTACGACGAATTCTCGCGACGAAGGTGAGTCCATCCTACAAAGGAAACAAAAAAATGGTGTTAGTTTGAAGTATACTGCAGTTCAAAAGTTCCATGTTTAATGTAAGAACAAAATCTATCCAAGTCTAAGGGTCCAAGTCTAAGCAACAGTAGCGTGCGTAAGGGTTGAACTTAAGCTTTGATACCAAATTATGACGCCCAAAATTTTAAGAACATTTAGAGCGACAATAACTAATAAGGTTGTGGAATAATATGTGATAGTACCCATTCATGTACAAAAATTAAGTCTGGTCAAGAATGGTTGTGGGAATGCTCAAGATGGGCGCGCTTTGTGCGTGCAAAACAAGGTGCGATGGTGTGTGCAAAATTATACCGGTCCTTTAGGGTTTCTCTCTTCTTTTCCCTTTCATGGTGAACACTCTAGAGAGGGTGGTGAGCCCACCTAGGGTTCCTTCCACGGTGGAGTAATGGCAAGTTACTGGATTGCTGGAGAGTTTCACCCCGTCCTCTCCTACGAGATCACGGTCGCCGTCCAAGTTAAGTGTGATCCTTCAGGAAACTAGCAAAGTGCACAATCATTGCGTTGCAACACCTAGGGGTTCCCGTAATGAACAACGGTCGCCGGCGAAGCTGAGCGAAGTCTTCCAAGAGGACAGTACGGTCCACTCCGTTCTCTCTAGTGTTGATGAAATGTTGGACAAAGAGATTTCCCGCATTCACAGGGGTATTACACTGTTCAGTTCAGATTTGCTCACAGCTTTAGACAATTGTTTCTTGCGTCTTAAGGGGGAGAGCCCTTCCAAAGCTCTCTCTTCATCTAACCCGAGCAATCCAGAAGATGGTGAGAAAGCCATGAATGACGAGGCGAAAGACGTTAATCTTTACTTGATTAAGCTTAAAATGGCTCTCTATGATAAATCTATGGTAGAAGGTCGGATTGAAAGGATCTCTGAGGTTATTGCTCATCAGGAGGGGAAATCTCCAGAAGCCCTTCCATCTGGTGCCGAAACCCCTGTTGCCGAACAAAAATGGTATGGTAGGATAAATGATGAAAATGGCGACCAGACTCGGGACCCTTCTTTCCTTCCTCGGTTGGTTCATGGTTGTGGTGGGCACGCTCTGTTCAGGAGCCGTAGTGACTTTCGATTTGGGGGTAGATTGCCTCCAGCTCCTCGTTTGACTGCCTCAAGGTCTTGGACGAAGGTGGTTGCTAGCCCTACTGTGGAGCGTAATGTCGAAGCAGCAAAAACCGCACCCCAGGTGCATGAAAATATGCCTAAGCCAAGATCCTGGGCCTCATTGTTGACTAATCGAACTTCGTTTGGCACAAGGTTAGATTTCATTGAACCTTCTAACCCGAATCTCCCTGATGTTGTTGAAATTGAGAACGAGCTTGTGGATGAAAAAACATGGGAAGACTATCTGGTGGGTTACTTTTTGGATTCTCCTTTGGCATTTGGTTTGGTTAGATCTATTGCTCGGACCCTATGGGAATAGGATGGATTGACCAAAGTATTAGGGAACGACAGAGGTTTCTTCCTCTTCAAATTTAAGAGCTCTGAGGCAATGGAGTCTGTCCTTGACAGAGGCCCCTGGCACTTCTCTGGTAAGCTCCTCATCCTACAAAGATGGAAAAAGAGATTTAAATTCTGCAAAGAAGCTATTTCTAAAATTCCTGTGCGGGTTAAATTATATGACCTTCCGCTTGAATTCTGGAACACTAACTGTTTAAGTAGAATTGCTAGCATTATTGGAGTTCCGCTTTATCTGGACAGAGCCACCGATACCAAACAGCGCATTTTTTATGCTCGAGTCAGCATTGAAATTGGTGCCGCTAAGCCTCTGCATCACTCGGTCATTGTAAAATGTGATGGCGACACTATTGTGGTTGGTGTTGAGTTCCAAGGTCTTCCTGATGTGTGTTGTCATTGCAAAGCTTTTTGACATGATACTAAACGGTGCAAAGTCCATAAACCAGTAGTAGATTCTTAGGACTTCGTCCATGTAGGAATAGGCAAAGAGATTGAGTTAGAGGTTCAGGAGGTAGACCTCCCTATTCTTTCCTCTTCATCTAACTTGGTTCCATGTGAAGTTATTTTGGGGAAAGAGACTCTGAAACTTTCTAAAGGCAAAGAGGTTTGATCTGAGGTTCGTGTAGTCGATCTCCCGGGTCTTCCTTCTTCTGCTAACTTGGTTCCAGATCCTATTGTTATGGGAAAGGAAAGGCCAAAACTTTCAGAAGATGCAACAACTGTTTTGGAGAAGGAAAACCCAAAAAAAAACATGAAACTGTGAACCCTAACCTGACCACTCCCCGTGCTTCCCCTAGAGATCCTATTACTACAACGACTAAAACAATGCCACTAGTTCGTTCTCCTCTCACAAGGAGTCAATCAATTAAAGGGCCAGTTCAATTGTGCTGGCAGGTCAAGGGACGAAGCAGGATCCCCTTATTCCAGGTGATGATGGTGACCAAGAGCTATCTTCCTCATCTCATTCAGGGAAGAAGCTGAGTAGTAGTAAAAAGAAGAAACAAAGGTTACTCTCCAAACTTTTTGTTATGTCTAATATTTTTTCCTAGAATGTTCGTGGCCTGAATAGTAGTATTAAGCAGCATGAGCTTAGAGGTTTTATTAGGAAATCTCGTCTTTTTGCTATTAATGAAACTAGAGTAAAAAAAGATAAGGCACAATCAATTTTTAAAAAAATCTTTCCTGGCTGGAAGCTGGCTACAAATTATGATTTTGGGACGCTTGGTAGAATTTGGGTTTGTTGGGATCTTGTGTTTGTTGATCTCCAAGTGTTGGACACTGGGGATCAACGGATTCATTGTAAGATTGGTTTTGTTGAGGAAAAAGTCAATTTTTGGGTTACTTTTGTTTATGAGCTTAATTGGTACTCTTAAAGGGTGGGCCTTTGGAATATCAAGATACCAATTAAATTAAATTGTCAGTGATTAAATTTAATTTGCGGGTATCGAGAATATTAACGTTGGGAGAAATGGTAAACATTTAATAACAAGAGCTCAATGCAAGAAGGTCTTAAGATTATGGGTCAGAGTGCAATTATAGGTTTTTAGTGGTGTGAACTGTAATTTAGTATTTTATGAAAATTGCAGAAATCGCTGCATGTCGCTTCCATTTCTCCCAACGTTAATATTCTCGATACCCGCAAATTTTGGGTCAGAGTGCAAGAAGGTCTTGAGATTATGGGTCAGAGTGCAATTATAGGTTTTTAGTGGTGTGAACTGTAATTTAGTATTTTATGAAAATTACAGAAATCGCTGCATGTCGCTTCCATTTCTCCCAACGTTAATATTCTCGATACCCGCAAATTATGGGTCAGAGTGCAAAAAGGTCTTGAGATTATGGGTCATAGTGCAATTATAGGTTTTTAGTAGTGTGAACTGTAATTTAGTATTTTATGAAAATTGCAGAAATCGCTGCATGTCGCTTCATAATTGTAAAAATCTCTAGTAGGTGTTTGTGTTCTACTGAACGTCTAACTCATAATTACTCACCAGGTTCCTACTGTAGCCTTATATATATGCGGGTAGGCTGAACTAATTTTTAATAATTTTATATTATTATTATGATATTATTTTTATCTTTCAAGACTTAAATATATCGGGATTTTACCGGCATGAGTTCCCGGAGGATCGTAACCCATACTACGTTCAAGGATCGCATACGAGAATTCGGTAAAAGATATGACTGGAGCTTTAACTCAGAATCAAATTGTAGTTGAAGAATAGATTGACAAAATGTATTTTTCTAAATTAACTTTGGTTGCGCAGGTTTATTTTTTATCGTTCAACGTCAAAATTTTTATCTGAACCCCGTTTCGGCGTTTGCCTGTCCAATTAATTTTTTACCGAAAATCGTTTCTAAAAATAATGATCTTGGCAGTTTTGCCTCCAACACCTCCCAGCTTCTAGCAAAGTTTAGAACGCATACTCTAAACATATCTTTTAAGGTCAAAATTGTTCTCTCCGATTGACCGTCAGCCTGTTGGTGGAAAGTCGTGCTAAACTTTAAAGCAGTCCCCAATGTTTCTTATAAGCTTGGCCTAAACCAGGATGTAAAACGTGAGTTTCTGTCCGATACTATAGAAACTAGTACTTCGTGTAGCTTAACGATCTCATCGATATGAAGCCATGCAAACTGATTTGCAAAATACGTCATCTTTATTGGTAGGTAGTGAGCTGACTTCGTTAACCTATCCACAATTATCCAAATAGCATCACTCCCATTGGGTGTTCGAGAGAGTCCGATTACGAAATCCATGGTATTATGTTCCCACTTCCACTCGGGTCCTGGTAACGGTTGTAATAATCATGTCGATTTCTGGTGTTCAATCTTAACTTGTTGACATACTAAACATTTTCTCACAGAATTCTCTACGTCCTTCTTCATCCCACTTCACCAATATATTTTCTTTAAATCTCTATACAACTTCGTACTTCCCGGGTCCTTGGTGTATGTTGAGTTATGAGCTTCGTTTAAGACTTGCCTCCTCAACTCTCCATTATTGGGCACATACTATCTGTTACCGAACCTGTTTACACCATAATTAATATTTTTTTGTCGAGAATAATATTTTCTATTTAAAAGCCTATCAATATTTATAGGCTTAATAGAAAATAATATTATTTTCTATTTTAAATAGCCTACTATATTTTATAAAGGCTTAATAGAAAATAATATATATTTAAATGCCCATGCTGATAGTTTAAAGGATGACAAGTGACAACCAAAAAAAAGTGGAGCGGTTAAAAGAAGTTGAAGAATTGACACTTGGTATCGTAGGACTTATACTTGTATTTTTGGTAGTTATTAGAAGTTATGTATGGAGTTTTATAAATAGTTGTATGTAATCAATTATAAGGACACCAATTTCATCAATCCAACAACGGATTTTCTTTTTTATTTTTATTTTTATCTTTTATTTATGCATTAGGAGTAACGTAACGTAGATGGTTCCTGTTCTTCAAAGATCTTTAAGAGAGGATACTCAATATTTTTCGAATAACTGTAGCGAGTGACGGTATTTCTTTCTTGTAATCTTTGTTTCTATTTTACGAAGATTAAAAAAATCTCATTTTATTTGTCTTCGATCCTTTATTTTCTGGTCAAAATCTCTTGGTTTGTTCGGCCATTTTAAATTCCAATGAAGTCCTGAAGTTAGGCATTGAATCTCCATTTAATCGCATTTTTAATCTGTCGATATCGATCTCGACGAAAAAATGTTATTTTTTTGTAAACAAAAATTGGCGCTAGAAGAAGGGCACAATAAGTTGAAATAAAAAATAGTATAAACAGAATGGCAATATATATATATATATATATATATATATATATAATAGTTAAAATATGCTTCATAATAGTTAAAATATGGCTGCAAAAATATAAAGTCAAAACAATGGCTACAAAATAATAGTTAAAATATTATTCATAAAAAATTGTGATGCAAAATTTTGACCAAAAATAATGGTCAAAATATGATTTTAAATTTCAAAATATGATGCAAAACAAAACTAAAACAATGGCTACAAAAAAAAAATTGTGATGTGAAATTTTGACAAAAAATAATGGTCAAAATATGATTTTAAATTTCAAAATATGATGCAAAATAAAACTAAAACAATGACTACAAAAAAAAATTGTGATGTGAAATTTTGACAAAAAATAATGGTCAAAATATGATTTTAACAAAATTTCGATCAAAATAATAATAAAAAAATATACTTTTAACATGACTTAGGGCAAATTCATAAGCCAATAATGGCTTAATTGAGTATTATTTTGTTAAAATACAATGCTAAAAAATAGTGACAAAAAAAAGGGTCATTGATTTTTCATAAAAATAACCTGCCGAAAGAAGTTTAAAATAAAAAATAAGAATAAAAAGTCGATGGAAGTATGGAAAAAAAATTCAATAAAAGAATTATATATATATATATATATATATATATATATATATCAAAGAAAGTACCTCTTTCCAAAGTCTTTCAAAAATAAAATAAAAATAAAAAAAGCCTGTCGAAAGGCATGTTGATTACAAATAGAAAGTTAAAACATGAATAAAGAATGGCCTCCAAGGTCAGTTTGCTTGTAAAAATGGCGAGCGCCTGTCAAGGCTCTCTTCAGGTATAAAAAATATAAAAAAATCGACGGAGAAACACTAAAATCGAAGAGCCTGAGGCCAAGCAGGCTTGAGTTACATTGGAACAAAAAATTCGAAAAGGCCTTCACTCAAAAAAAATAAAATCGACGAAAATTGAAAATGCCTTTGTCTGAAGAAGACGAACTGACGAAGACGCAGCGCCCTTGTATCCGAAGCGGCGAAAATTGAAAATCCAAAATCGAAAATTGGAAATCGAAAGTAGCAAAAATCAAAAACGGAAAATTCGATATAGAAATCACGGAATGCCTGAATCGCTACGTCTGCGTCACTATCCGCTGGGCGTTGGCTTGAACTGAAGCTTCTGCTTCATAAATCCTATTCCTATTCCTATTCCTTGATTACAAGGGCTGGTCTTGTGCTCACACGACGAATTAGCTGGGGAATTACGAATTCGAAGAGCTCGGCAAATGGGATTTGGATGACTTCATCTCCAACATTGACCTCTGGACGGATTGAATGTGAGATCAAGAATGTTAATGGAGCTTTCTTAAGGTCGTGTTTGATTCAAGAGTTTAAATTGGATGAGACAAGACAGTGTAAAAAAAAATTGCCGATTGGAGTTTTAGCCAATGTGGCTATTAAAAATTTGATTTTAGTTTAATATTACAACTATTCAAAAATTCGATAGCTCTCATTCTTAAAGAGTTGAGTTATTGTTTACACCATAATTAATATTTTTCTGTCGATGATAATATTTTCTATTTAAAAGTTTGTCAATATTTATAGGCTTAATAAAAAATAATATTATTTTTTATTTTAAATAGCCTACTATATTTTATAAAGGTTTAATAGAAAATAATACATATTTAAATGCCCGTATTGATAATTTAAAGTATGACAAGTAGAACCTAAAGGAAAAAGCGACGGTTAAAAGAAGTTGAAGAATTAACACTTGGCATCGTAAGACTTATTCTTGTATTTTAGGTAGTTATTAGAAGTTTTGTATGGAGTTTTATAAATAGTTGTATGTCATCAATTGTAAGGACACCAACTTCATCAATCCAACAACGAATTTTATCTTTTCTTTTCTTTTTTATCTTTCATTTATGCATTAGGAGTAGTGTAATATAGATGGTTCCTGTTCTTTAAAGATCTTCAAGGGAGGATACTCAATATTTTCCGAACAACTGTAGGCGAGTGGCGGTATTTCTTTCTTGTAATATTTGTTTCTATTTTACGAAGATTAATAAAATCTCATTTTATTTGTCTTCGATCATTTATTTTCTTGCCAAAATCTCTTGGTTTGTTCGGCCATTTTAAATTCTAAAAAAATCCTGAAGCTAGGCATTGAACCTCAGTTTCATCGCATTTTTAACCTGTCGATGTTGACCTCGACGGAAAAATGTTATTTTTTTGTAAACAGAACCCCATAAATCCAACCCAATGATGATGTGATATGATATATGCAACTGCTATTTACAATTCACAGGTATAAATTGATCATGGCTTAGGGTGTCCATGTGTCTAAATATATGATTTACTAAAACTTATTATTTTATGTTACTTAATTGTATCTAAAATATATGATTTAGGGTGTCCATGTGTCAAAATTTAAATTTTTATGACTTTTTACTATACTAGGAGCAAAATGGTCATTTTACCATAATTATGATAATTTTTAATTTTTAACCTTATACTTCATGTTATTTACTTAATTTAGGATGTTAGAAGTCTTCTCTGAGTATTAGGGTTTTACTTCTAAGTATTTGGTCTTTTTAAAGTTTTCATCATTCTAGCAACCTATGATCTCGTCCGCTAACCATCTCAAATACTACGGTTTGGGCTTCGTCTTTACATGGGTCATCATCAATTGGGTTATTGCAATTAGGGTCCGGACCGGGTCGTTACAATCTACCCCCCTTCAAATAAATTTCGTTCTCAAAATTTCGTGCGAAAGGTTGTGGATGATTACTTGCATCTCTTCTCCTTGAAGTTATATCCTTATTTACTTGAGTCGTTTTTTGTTGAGGGTGTGGACAGGGTCGGGTTTATACGTTCAGCACTGTGAGTAATGGTTGTTTTATCTTATTAACTTTTAAATATGACTATAACACAGTTTTGAAAGATCAGGTCGCATATTCGTGGCGCGGGAGTTATTTGACCAGTGCCAACCTAAGAGCCTTTGTCCTTTAAGTGTACCCCTTTTTTGAAATGATGCAACAAGATTAACTAACATATATCTTAGAGTTTGCGAATTCGAGCGTGCCTCAGCTTATCAATGCATACTCCCTTTTCTTTGGTGAAGGACGAACACACCATTCATCGCTCTTTGGTTGGTCAGGTTGCACCACCTTTTTCAAACCACTAGTTTCTTGCTGTCATAGACTTGTTTGATCCTTGTAGCCCCGTCTCTGCTAACGAATGTTGTAGTTTAGTCCTCTTCGTAGTGGGTATTCAGACCTTTTATGGCCGAGCTTCCAGCATTGATAACATATTACTAATTTTGGTACCCTTTTTCCTAGTTGTCATATTCTGCCATCTTGTGAGTAAGGTTATGAGCGCGTGATCTCGTTGTTGCTTCTCAGTGGTCCTCCTCGATTGTCCTATTCACTTTTTAGCGGGCAATGAGGCATCCTATGCCTTGGTTAGCTGTACTTATAACAAGCTCTTACTGTTGTTTGTTGTTATTTTGTGGCCTTGTTCCAAACCTCTGTTGTTTGAAAAAAACTCTTCTTCTCAGATGCTGGGATATTCTGTATCCTTAAGTTCAATAAGTACTATGATCATTCCTGGGGTGTCTTTCTTTGAGATTGGTCCAAATTGGTTACTAGATCTTGCAAGATTCGTGCTAGGCTCGGGACGTCCACTTTCTCTCCGGCTCCATTTACTTTTACTAAACATCCTTTGTTCTGTCTTTGTCCCGCCATCTTTAAGAAAGAGAAAAGGAAAAAGTGTTATTGAATTATCCCATAAGGTTGGTTCTACGTATAAGGTGAAAGCACAACACACAACATGTTTATTATTATGAAAAGTACTATTTAATGACATCATGTTGTTCTTACTGCAGATCGTATAAAATTAAAAATTGTTAACACATGGCTACGATCCTGGGTTTTATATGAATTCTCGTATTGGACTTTGGGTCTCACTTTCTTGTTTAGCAGAGATCTGTTCCAACCAATCAGTCCCTTTCTATTTCTATTTTGTACATTGATAACTCGCAGTATTGTTTACACACAAAACCTCATACGGTTCCAAAAAATGGCTCCGGAGTTATTGTAAGCGGATTTTGTCCGAGAGTAAGAATTTCTTTTAACTTCCCTCATGCTTTTAACGGTTCAGAATCGTGTGTTCAGATTGCCCAAGTGAGATGTGGGGATCGGTTGAGTATGGTAGAGAACTTATGCTGGTGCAAAATCTCACGGATGTACTTTTTGCTTTAACTACCGATGTGTCGCGTGATCTATAGATAGAAAGCGAGCGGCCTTAATGAGGCGATCCATTGTAACCCCAATGTTGTCGATTCTTGAGGCGATCTTGATAGTTCTAGTGACGAAGCACGTAGTCATATGCTTTTGTTCCTATTCCATCCTTTTCAAGAGTTGTACCATTCCTCGTAGCTTCTGCCGTTTATTTGTCTTTGACGTGCTGGTGCATAGGGTTTCAATGTCTCTTCCAATGACTGGATCATTTTTCTCCAGTGGTTGGTCACTCTAGGAAAAAATGAACGTGATAAAAAGGTATGGTTGAGGCAAATATCAAGTCATGTGATCTATTGTGGTTTGATGGCTAATTCTTCATTAGGCTCCTGATGCTTATGGTTGTCATCAAAATTCTTCATTGAACGTGCGCACGGTAGGATTTAGATCCTAACATTTTGGTGGAAAAAGCTGGCATGAATACTGATGTGTACAGATATTCTTCATTTACTTGCATACTAAGGGTATCATAAGATCGAGGTTATCTCTTGTTTTCCACTTCCATACCGTCGGTATGAATCCCTTGCCTCTCGGTTCATCAGATGTGTGGGTTAGTTATGAACTTGTGACGCTCTGTCCTCCGGGCACGTCAGGATATACATAAATATAAATAAAGGAATATTCTAGCCATTCATTCATACTTACATACGTTAGTTATTACATCATAAAAAAGTTCTGAACTGTTCAAAGTACTTAAATATTACAGTTTTACCAAGAAATTTTAAAAATTACACTAAGCCCGAGAGAACTAAATATAAGCATAAAATCAGAGGTCTCGACTCCTCAGAATGCATCAGCAAAATCCACAAGCTCTTGGAACTCGCCATGTTCTTCAAACTCTTCTTCTCCCTCTGAGATGACTTTCTCTAAGAACTCTCCCATACCTGTGGCACGAATGCCATGAGCCAAGACCCAAAAGAAAAACACTAACCTTCTTACTAATCTCACGGCACAAAATTTACCGCAACACATACCATAAAACACCAAGTACAGTTTATAATCAAGGAGACGGTCAAATTTATGACAGGATAGCAGACAAGTCAATAAACATGCGTGTATGAAATCACCAGATTAGACTTAATGAGACTTGATCACGAAAGCCATCATGAAAAAATTTGGGTCTCATAGCAAAGGGTGCTCAAATCACACTTAGCAACTTTTAAGGCTAAAACCAAGTATTAAATTAAAAGGATCGACAAGGTTTTGGGGTATCTAGACTTAGAATTAAGTTATGATTTTTAAACACCATTTACATAAAAGTATATACTACAACTCTCATGTTTAACACCAAGACCAAATCCTAAGGCAAATAGGTGAACATTTCATTCTAAGAAAAAATGGTTCAGCACCTTCTCCAGATTTTACTCAAAATTATGCTTTTGTTGGTCTCCGTTTTGGAGTATCAAATGAAGTCCAAATGAGCCCATTTTTTAGTATGTTCTAGTTTAACAAGTTCCCTACAGATTTTATATTTAAAGATAAGGGTAGTTGTTTGAAACAAGTTAGACTTTCTGGCCATTTTAAAAAGTAGGTTCTGTCAGCCGCCAAAACACAGCAGAGCCAGTTTTGGACATAGCGTTTACAACTGTTTTGGGGTATTATCCCGAGGCTTTAAGGTCTGATTTTTGGGCATAAAATAAATCAATATGTTAGCTACAAAGTTCATGTAGAGCACGTTTAGAATAGGTTACTAAAAATATGTGTTTTAGGCTATATAAAAATATGTGACAAAATGTTCCTCGGGGGCTGAAATTCAACAGAGACTTCAAAAGGGGTTTTGACCTATGAAAACTCAATATTTTGTTCTCATTTTGGTGGGTAGATGGATATATATGTTATCTACAATTTTTATGTTTTTACCAAAGTTCGGAGCATACTCTAAACTAGGGTTTCCAGTTGAGTAATGTTGACTGGTAAGAAAATGACATACTTTGGTAAAATTGCAACATATTGAGTTCTGGTTATGTAAATGAGTTGAAACCAACTTTATATGAAAGATAACACAAAAATATAACTCCGGACATAAAAATAATACTTAGATCGATTTTCTACATTCAGTTATGGCATTTCAGTTCTCAGGGCAGTAACATCAAAGTTTTAGAAAAATCAAGCTTCTTAGGGTTTAGGTCCTCTACTTATGTTATGTCAAGTTTTGGTTCTATTTTCTTGCATTCTTGTGTTTCAAACTTAAATATCAAAACTCCATCACCTTTAGAGACCATCAAACTCAAAGATAACAACATCCAACAACATCTCATATCATTCATAATCAAAACAGCCCCTAGGTTTCCAACTACAACGCCTTTTCGGTTTGATTTCGGTTCTTAATTTTTGAGGGGCTTAAGGGGTGTGTTGGGGGGATGTTTTAAGGGATATTGGATACAAGGTTTATAGGTTTTACTTACTTATTTTGAGAGATCAAAGAATGGTGGAGGATGGGTTTGGACTTAGCTTTCGAAATTCGCCTCGGTTTCTTCCTTGTTCCTCCTTCTTCTTCCTCAAACTCATAGAATACTTCAAGAACAATTGAAGGTCTGATCCCTCCCTCACTTGCACGAAATTTTGAAGGAGAGAGAGTGGTGTTTGGCTTGGTTTATATAAGAGGAGGATATGGAACACATGGGAGACAAAAAGTACCTCGAAGGAGACTTTTTCTTAACTTTAATAAATGTGATTTGAGTTTTGATTTAAGTTCATTTAATTCTTAGAGGTTAGAATTCAGATTTAGAGAAGCTAAAAGTAGCTAGGTGGATGTTTGGGGGACAAAAATCTGATCCCCCATCAATCAAGGGGTTTGCCTCAGTTTTTGTGCCCCTATTGTGCAAGAAAATGCATTAAAAATTAATTTGATAGATCTTTTTGATATCTTTTTCTAATGAGACTTATTATTTGGATATATTTACGAGAAATATATTATTTTTATATATTATCATAGTTTTCATAGCAATTGATTAAATAGAAGTAGTCTTTTAAGTCAAATTTAAGCTATTTTGGCAATATAGGATTTTTTGACTTATTTTGTTGTGTATGAACTTCAATAATAATTTATTTACTTTTTTTTGACTTATATCACTATATTATTAGGTATATTGCTTGTTCAACAAGTATAGGATCATCATAGTGTTTCATTTAATACATTTCTCATCATTTAAAGCTAAAAAGAAGCAAAAAAAGTCACTTTTCGGTGCATCCTCCAAGGTGGTCGGCCACTAAGGGGAATTTTTGGCATTTTTGATGTTATTTTGTCTTTTACCACTTAATTGTACTTAAATTCTTGATTTAGGGTATCCATATGTCAAATTTTGAATTTTTAAACCTTTTTACTATACTAGGGGCAAAACGGTCACTTTACCCTATTTATGAGAATTTTTAATTTTTAGTTCTTTATTTTATGATATTTACTTCATTTAAAATGTTATGAGAATCCCCAGCTATAAGGGTTTTATTGCCTATGTTTTGAACCTTTTTAGGGTTTTCGGGCCGTACCTAGGATTTTTGGTTCGAGTCAGGTTTTTGAATCTCTTCAGTGTTCTATGGCCCTTGTGGACTATCCGTCACAAATACTAGGGTTTGGGTTGGGTATTTACATGGGTCGTTATCAACAGGGTTGTTACAACTAGGGTCTGTACCGGGTCGTTACAGAACTAGTCTGAGGAAGTCTGGATTCTATCACACAATGGTGTCGTGAGTTCCTTGATGTGAAGCTGTTGTCCCTAACTATAGGTTGCTGATGGCATAGTTCTACTTATCTGGTCCTTTGAAAAGATGTAATTAGCCTTACTTAACCATTCCTACAGTTAGGGGTGTTGATCTTTCAAACTTTGTTAAACGCGGATGTTGATAGGTATTTAGGTTGTAATGTTGAGAAAAGATCTTCCTCACGATTCGAAGAGGTGTTAAGAGGTTCCCGTGCCTTATCCTAGTTTTCTATGAAAGCGCTAAGGTCTAATGATGTAACATTCTGACGATCATTGTTACTCACAGATCTACAGGGCAAGGTTTTAAAGGTCGACGGCCAAAAACATATGTGGGGTTTAATAAAGATAGTCTCAAGGAAAGCGATCATAGGGCTGTGAATGGATAAGCGTTTAGCTGAGAATTTTGAATGGTAGAAGCACGAGATATAGCTGGGGTTAGAACATCTTAGGGTGGTACCCATATGGTTTAAAGATAGGTTACATTAGGGCAAGGTGTCAAGGCTAAGGCAATCACCGTTGATCCAATTTGAGAGGTCGGTTAAGGCTTAGATGCATTGAAGATAAGAGATCAACAATTATTAAATATTATAAAGAGGATGTTCTCGGGACTAATTTGTACAACATCAGACCTTGACATAAGATACGTTTAAGCAATGGGTAGTTAAACTATAATTTGTCTTGAAGTTACGTCGGCCTAACGTACTTCTATTCAAGCATCCAAGTCGACTCCCCCGGTTGCAATTTCAAGAGTAAATAAATAATTTACAAAATTACTGCACACAAGTGTGGCATCAGGATCGAGAGAAATGAACGAGAGTAAAAGATTTCACCAATGTCGAACATTCGAAACTGGTGATATTACAAAGAAGGGTACTCAAGGGCTTCAATTGGGTACGAGAGTTGACATAAGGGCTTGAGAAAGGAACTCATAGGGATAAAGTTATGGGGTAATGGTGTTTTCTGTAAAACTTAGGCTATTTCTAGTGCGTCATCAACTAGGGGTTCATTAATTTGTCGGTGGCTTGATTGTCTACACGACGCCCCATCCTCCAGGCACGTCGAGACATACATAAGTATAGATAAGGGAAATATTTTAGCCATTCATTTATATTTAGATATCATAAATATTACATCATTAAGAGTTTTAAACTGATTAATAATACATAACGTTTACAGTTTCGCAAAAGATTAATAAAATCTTACAATGAGCACGTGAAAGCTTAACAAAAAGAACAAAATGTGAAAACTCAATTCTTCAGCTAATGTTGTCGGGGTTCGTTGGCTCCTGCCACTCGCCCTATTCTTCAATTTCGTCTTCTTCTTCGGGGGGTGACTTCCTCAAAAAGCTCTTCATACTCACCTGTGACACGAATGCCATGAGCCAAAATCTAGAAGAAAACTCTCTAAATCTTCTAACCAAACTCACAACAAAATATTCTATAACGCATTTCATATAACACCCAGTACAATTTAAAATAAAGGAGATAGAAAAGTTTGAAAGTTATGGTAAGGATAACATATATAAGAATAAGTGTACTAGTATGTGATACAAATGGATGCGATACAAGTGCCAAACTCGACTTATATCCAGAAATAAAAATATGAGTTTCACTTTGGGAATTAATTTTATTCCCTGTGGGGACTTATTATCATTGCCGCCTCAGGGACTTACTGTCATTATCATGATGGGACTTATTATTATTGCCGCCTCAGGGCCGCTTCAGAGACTTATTGTCATTACCGTGATGGGACTTATTATTATCGCCGCCTCAGGGACTTATTGTCATTGCCACCTCAGGGACTTGTTGTCATTGCCGCCTCAGAGACTTATTGTCATTACCGTGATGGGACTTGTTATAGGGTTACCCACATTAAGACTAGGATGCTCGCTTGGTATCAACCTAAAGTCTAAATTACCAAAGCTAGAGTGCTAGTGACGAATCTGTGGTGCCCAACAGTATTCATTAATAACAAATCTTTCTTTTTGAGCATCGGGAACACATCTGAGGTGCTCAGAGGAAATATATCCCAAAATAATTACAAAAAAATGGCTACCAGGAACGCCCTAGACTAGGAGCCGAGAAAAGAACAATTTCAATATAGCCCAACCAACGACGGTAGATACGGAAAGGACTCCAATATACCCAAATAAAAATGTGGCAATGCCTATAATGTTCAACATGTGTCTCGTGTACAACTATATATAACATGGTATCTAAGCAAGGTATAGCCCATGGTACAACTCATTAAAGCTTGGAGTACAAGTATAAAAAGTACAAGTTATATTTCATAAGACATGAATTTAACTTAATGGCATGGATTCTAATCATCAAATAATCATTTTCATACACTAATCATCCAACACAATTTAATTAAAGCCTATATTTTAAATTCCACAACATAACATGCCACTATACAATTAACAAAATTAAGATAATTATTTAAATGTTAAATTAAAAAGCATAACCGTGTTTTAGGGTACCTAGACATAGAATTAAGTTATGATATTTGGCCATCATTTAGATATGAATATTTTCTATAACTCTTATGTTTAACTCTAAGGTCAGATCTAAGGGTAAATAGGTCATTATATCATTTAAGAGAAAACCATTCAGAACTTTACAGAGAAAAGTACAGAATTTGGGCCTCTATTGGCCTTGGTTTTTGGGAATCCAATCAAGGGATATGGGTCTGATTTTGGGATAAGTTCAAGATTAAGGTGTCCCCTACAGGTTTCATATTTAGTGCTAAGGGTAGTTGTTTGGAAAAATTTGACGATTTTGTCCATTTTATAAAATGGGTCCAGTCAGCAATAAAAGGTTTAGCAGAACCTATTTTCAACAGAGGATGCACAAGACTTTTGGGGGACCATCCGAGGTATATGTGACACCCCGTTCCCCAGGTATGTCGAGATATGTAATTATAAATAAGGAACATATTCTAGCTGAATATTCATAAATACTTAAGATAACTATTACATCATTAACGATTCAGAGATTGTTCAAAATACTTAATAAGTACAGTCATTCAAAAAACTTAACAAAAGTTACATCATGTCCGTGAAAAACTTGAACAAAGGATCAAAAAGAGATGTCTTACGTCTTCAAACTGCGTCGTTGGGGTTGACCTTCTCCTGCGGCTCTCCCTCTTCTGCAAATTCTTCCCCTTCAATGAACCCACCTTCCTCAAAGGGTCCCTCTTCATCACATGTGGTATAAATGTCATGAGCCGGAGCCCAAAAGTAAATTTTCGAAACCGTCTAACAAACTCGCGACAAGATATTTCGCAATACATATCGTATCGCACCTAGTGCGAAGTTACAGGCTATTTATCATTTACAACAGGAAGAACACATATATAAGAACAAAAGAATGAGCATGTGATGCAAATGAATGCAATGCAGATGCTCAATCCCCAAGTACTTCCAGAACAGTATCATAAATTCCACTACGGGAATTACAGAGTAAACTTGATGGTATATTGATCAGTTTAACCTATTCTAGCCTCGTTGCGAATAGTAAATGTGTCACCGGGCATCATGCCACAGCTGTTTTACTCAATGGCAACGGCGTGGGGGCGAGCCAACCAGTTTTATCCATCGTTATCCGGGCCGACAATCCCCACCTTAAGCACTAGGATGCTCGTTAAGCGTCAATCCAAAGTCTAATTAAAGCTAGTGACAGACCCATGGTGCCTAAATTCCCCTTTTTATAATAAAAATCTCTAATTCAATATCACATCTGGCAACTAGAGACGCCCTAGATCCACAACCACTGAATAATTGATTTCCATGCCACCCAACCAAATCAAAATATACGAAGGGAATTCCGATAACCCAAGATGAAATGAAGAAATGCCCATGAAGTGCAATATGCTTCTCGTGTACAATTAATTGTTGCATGGTATGTAAACATGACATGGCACGGCACATGGTACAACTTGCTAAAGCATCAAGTACAATCATGCGATGCATAACCACAATTTAAGCGACATAGAATCGAATTCATTGATATGAAATCATTTTATTAAAAGTATCATTTTCATGCACTAATTATTCACAAAGTTCATATAAGATTCGCAAACTCAAGTCTCATAAGTAACATCATTCAAACACTTAGCAAATTTTAGGCACAAGTTTTAATTGCTAGTTTTAAATTTACGATAGCATTTTGAAATACTTACACATAGATTTAATTTTTTATATTTTAACACAAATTAAATAAAAATATTCCTATAACTGTCATGTTTATCACTAAGGTCAATTCCTAAGGTAAATAGGTCATTTATTTTATTTTTGTAAAAACGGTTCAGCAATTTACAGAAAAATACATAAGAATTGAGCCTCTATTAGCCACTATTATGGGGAATCAATTCAAGGGATACGGTTTTGATTTTTGGCGAGCTTCTAGTTGAAGATATCCCCTACAAGTTTCATGTTTTGAGTTAGGGCAAGTCATTTGTAAAATATTTGAAATTTTGGCCAATTTATAAAGAGGGTTCAGTCAGCCAAAAAAGGGTATGTAGAGTGTCTTTTTAACAGAGAATGTTTAAAACATTGGAGTATCATCCGAGGATCTTTTGGGCTGATTTTTGCTCAGTAACTAGTTTGATATGTAAGCTACAAAGTTAATGTTTACCACTTCTGGATTTGGCTTCTAAACAGTTAGGTTTTAGGTCTCACAAAAATTTATAACAGAGAGGACTATCAGTCACTAAACCTCAACAGTGAATTTGGGAAGTGTTTTAACCTATCAAGACTTCATATATTTGGCTCATTTTTGGTGGAAAGAAATCTAAATGTATCCTCTACAAGTTTTGTATTTTGACCTAAGCTCTGTTCTCAATTTAACTTAAGGGTTTTAGGTCTGCAACTCAGAGTGGTCAAGATCTAACCCTCTTTGGAAAAAATGAGATATTTGGAGTTCTACCTAATGAAATCACTTTAAACCAATTGTATATGAAAGAGAACTAAAAAATCTAGATTTGGAGACAAAAATCAATTTAATACCATTTCTCTACATTTAGTTATGATTTTTTAAAGTCGGTAGCAAAAAATGAATAAGTCCAGAAAATTAGTCTACTTAGGGTTTTTGTTGCTTAGCTTATATTGTGTGCATTTTTGACATGTTTTCTTTGCATGCATGTTATAAAATTTCACAAATCAAAACTCCAGAATATGTTTAGGCCATAAAACTCAAAAATAAACACATGTAAATACATATAAGACTTACTCATACATGAACAGTCTCTAAATCTCTTCTACGATGCCTTTTTGGTTCATTTTTTGTTTTATCTTCTTAGGGTTTGTTATAGAGATGGATTGAGGGTTATCTTGGGAGAGAACATCAGAGGGTTTGAAGGAGTTCCTTACCTTATTTGAAGCTCAAATGGGTGAAGAAGATATGGACTTAACTTTATAGCACCTTCTTTAAGCCTTCCCTCCTTTCTCTTCTTTCCTTCTTTCTTCTTTTCTCATTCTTCTCTCTTAGAACACTTAGAATTTTTTGGAGCCTCTCACTCTCACTTCTCAGTCGAAACACATGAGGGAGAGACAAGGCTAAGGTCTTGTTTTTATAGAGAAAAATGTAAATGGGTGTAATTATGAAGTTTATTTAAAATTTGAATATTCTTAAACTTTCATTGGTTGCATGGGAGGTGATATCTATTCAAGACTTACAAATTCAGATTTTGGGGCAGTGTGGTTCAGCTAGGGTAGGTTTGGGAGACTAAAAAGCTGGTCTTGAGTTTAATTAGGGTTTTAAATGGTATTTTAGTGCATTTTTGTATATTTAATTGCATAAAATATTAATTTAATGTACCTAAATCTACTAAAACCTATTATATTAATGTATTTATAATTAATTTAGTCTTTTCATGATTTATCATAATTTTGATAGTAATTAAATAAATAAGTATAGACTTTTAAGCTAAATTAAGCTAGTTTGACTAGAATTAGCCTTTTGACTTATTTATAGTGTAGAGACTTGAAGTAATTATTTGCATGCTTTTGTTGAGTTATATTATTATATTATTATATATATTACTTGTATAAAAAGTGTTGGGTCAAAATAATGCTTAATTTATATATCTTTTTCTTATTTTTAAGCTTAAAAAGGTAAAAAGTGACTTTTTGGGGCACATACTCTTAGGTGGCCGGCCATGGAAGGGAATTTTGGTCATTTTTGTTGTTATTTTATATTTTATTAATTAATTATATATAAATATCTAATTTTGGATGCCCATGTGTCAAATTTTAGATTTTTTGAACTTTTGTTGTACTATGGGCAAAATGGTCATTTTATCCTAGTTTTGGGAATTTTTTATTTTTAATTTAATATTTTATGTTATTTAGTTAATTTAACCTATTATGAGACTTTTCTAAGTGCTAGGATCTTGCCTATGAGTATTTGGTCTCTTTTAGAATTTTTAAGTCAAATTAAGGTTTCGGATGAAATTAGGGTTTCTTCTATTCATGTAGCGACCTAAGATCCTGTCAATTAACCATCGCTAATACTAGTGTTTCGGCTAGATTGCTCTGTGAGTAGTTACAGTCCGGGCTGTTACAACTAGGGTCCGGGTCGAGTTGTCACAATCTAAGTGGTTACTACTTGGGTCCGGACCGGGGTGTTACAATCTACCCCTTAAATAAATTTCGTTCTCGAAATTTCATACGAAAAGTTGTGGCTGATTACTTTTATTTCTTTTCTTCAAAGCTGTGTTCTTGTTTACTTGAGTTGTTCGTTATTGAGGGTGTGGACAAGGTCGGGTTTATACGTTTATCACTTTGAGCTATTATTGTTTTGTCTTTCTAACATCTTAGATCGATAACTGCGCGATCCTTAAAGGTCGTGTCAAATATCTTTGGCGCAGGAGTTGTCTGACTAGGGCTTACCTAAAAGCCTTCGTCCTTCTACCGTATCTTTTCTCAGAATAACGCAACAAGTTTATCTAACGTATATCTTAGAGTTTGCAAATTCAGGCGTACCACGGATCATTAATGGATACTCATTTTTCTCTTGGAAAGGCGAGCCTTTCGTCCGGTGATCCTCTTGTTGGTCAAGCTGTATCATCCTTCCCGAACTGCTCGTTCTCTTTTTACGAATGTTGTAGTTTCTTTCCCTTGGTAGTGGGTATTCAAACTTCTTATGTCCGAACTTATATTACAATTAAAGCAGATTGTTAAGCTTGTTTCTTGTGAACGGTGAACACTCCCTTTATCACTCTCTGGTTGGTCAGGTTGCACCACCTTTTTCACACCATTTGTTCCTTGCTGCAACAAATTTGTTTGATCCTTATAACTCTGTTCTGGCTTACGATGGTCGTAGTTTAATCCTTTTTGCAATGGGCATTCATACTTCCTATGTCCAGGCTTTTGGCACTGATAATAGATTTTTAATTTTGGTGCCCTTTTTCCTAGTTTTTTCCGTCAGTCATCTTGAGATTAGGGTTCTGAGCGTGTGATCTTCTTGTTATTCCGTAGTAGTCCTCCTTGATTGTCTTCTCTAATTCTTTTCGGGTAGCGCATCATCTTATGCTCTGGCTGGTTACACCTGTAACAAACTCTCACTATTGGTTGTTGTTGCTTTGTGGCCTTAATCCATACCTCAGTTGTTCAGGAAAAAATTCTTCTTCTTAGGTGTTGGGATATTTTGTACTCTTAGGTTTGATAAGTACCATGATCCTTCCTGGGGTACCTTCCCTTGTGATCGATCCAAGTTGGTTGTTAGATCTTGCAAGATTCGTGCTAGGCTCAGGACGTCTACTTCTTCCTTGGTTTCATTTACCCTCACTGAGCTCTCATGGTTCAGTCTTTGTCCCACCATCTTCAGGGAAGAGAAAAGGGAAAAAGGTCATTGAACTGTTTGATAAAAGTTGGTTCTACTTTTAGGGTGAAAGCATAACACTCAAAAAGTCTTATTCAATGAGATTCTATCGTTCTCTACCGTAGATTGTCAACGCAGGGCTACTATTCTGAGTTCTATACGAGGTTCTGTTATTGCATTCCGGGTCTCACCTCATTGACTAGCAGAGATCTATTACGACCAATCAATTCCTTTCTATTTCTATTCTGTATATTGATAATCTTGCAGTGTTGTTCACACATAAAACTTCATATTGTTGTAAAAGCTAGTTGGGAGCTTGTTGTTGCAAACAGGTTTGGATCGAAGATAAGAGCTTCCTTTAATTTCCCTTATTCATACCTGTAACATACTTTTGATGGTTCAGAACCGAGTGTTTAGATTATCTAGGTGAGATGCGGGTCTTGTTTAGGTATGGTAGAGAATCTAAGTTGGTGTAAAATCTCTCGGACATATTCTTTGCTACCGATGTGTCATGAGATTTAACCAATAGAAAACGAGTGATCTTGGTGCGGCCATTCATTATAACTCGGATGTTATCGTACTCTTGAGGCAATCTTTGACAAATCCTGACGATGAAGTCCATAATCATCTATCTTCTTCCTTATTCCAAACTTTCCAAGCGTTGTATTATTTCTCTTAGTTTCCCTCGTTGTCCTTCACGTACTGGCTCGTAGGGTTTGGATGTCTCTTCCATTGGCTGGATCATTTCTCTCCGGTTGTTGGTCACTCTAGGAAAGTTGAATTGTGGTAAAAGATACGTCTAAGGTAATTATCGAGTCACGTGATCCATTGTAGTTTGAAGGTAACCTCTCCATCAAGCTCTTGATGCTCATATCGTTGTTAGAAATTCTCCATTGAATGTGAGGATGGCCGGACTTGGACACTATCATTTTGGTGAGAAAAGCTGACGTGACTGATGATGTGTATGGATACTCTTTCTTTATTTGTATACTAAGGTTGTCCTAAACTTGAGGCGTGCCACTTGTTTTCCACTTTCCTACTGTCTGTATAAATCTTTTGCTTCCCGATTTGTTGGATTTGCAGGTTCGCTATGAACTAGTCTAGGAAAGTTTAAACTTTGTCACACAACGATGTCATGAGTCCCTTAGCGTGAAGCTATTATTCCTAACTGTAGATTGCTGTTCTACTTGTTGGGTCCTTTGAAAAGGTCTAGCTAGTTGAATAATCCCTTTACTTGGTTATTCCTACAGTCAGGGGTCTCGGCCCTCAAAACTTCATTAAACACAAATGTTGACGATATTTTGAGTCGTAATGTTGAGGAAAGGTTATCTCACGATTTGAAGAGGTGTTGAGAGGGTTCCGTGCATTGTCCTAATCTTCCCTGAAAGCGTTGAAACCTAATAATGCACTATCCTGACGTTCGTCGTAGTCGCTCATAGGTCTACAGGGTAGGGTTTTGAAGATTACTGGGCAAAAACATGCGTGGAGTTCAATAAGGATGGTCAGCTCATTTTTTATCGCTTTCAAAGAAGGTAACTATAACGTAGCGAATAGGTAAACGTTTCGATGAGGAATTCGAATGGTACAAGCACGAAATGCTGCTGGGGTTAGAGTATCTTAGAATGAACTCCCAGGTGATTCAAAGGCATAGGGTCATGGTTAAAGCAATCACTGTCGACTCAGGTTGAAAGGTCAAAAGATTAGCAATCAATGAATATTACAAAGAGGTTGCTCTCGGAATCAATATGTACGGTATTGGACCTTGAAAAAGTATGTCTAAGCAACAGGTAGCTAAAATGGATATTTGCCCTAAAATTACGTCGGCCTAACGTATTTCAATTCAAGCATCCAAGTCAACTCCCCAAGTTAGGATTTCAAGAGTTCACAAAATTGCTTCAGTTAGACAGTATTAAAGTCAGGAAATGAATAGTGGTAAAGGATTACCTACGAATGCTACTGGGTAGCATTGTTGAGGATCATTGCTATTATAAGGAAAGATAAGCAAAGAATTCTAACCGGTATGGAAGTTGATACAAGGGTTTTGGGAAAGAAAACTCGCAAGGGTGAAGTTGCGGAATTTTAACGATGTTTTCCTTAGAACTTAAGCCACTCCTAGTGCCTTATCAACTAAGGGTTAGTCAACTTATTGGTGGTCTGATCATCTATTATCTATCTATGAGAGTGTCGAGATTAGGGGGGTTGTTTCCATTCTTAATTGTCTTCATTTTTTTGGGGGGATATTGTAGATTTTGGTTTGAGATTATGAAATAGCTTATGAATTCGGGATAGTTTATAATGAATTTAACAACGAATACTTACATTTTATTCAACATGTAACTAGTACAAGATTCTCAAAAAGTTTACATAGCACACACACAACCTTCAAATAAAAGGAAAAGCACAGCGCCTAGCGTACTAAAGCCTAAACAAACAAATGCGGACAGAAGTGATGGACAGTTGCCTCGCGTTCCCAAGTCGCTTCATAAATTCCATAGTAACGCCACTGGACCTCCATGTACCAATTGTTCCCTGGCCCTCTACGAGCGCTATCTGTGACGGCCACCGGTACCCCTTTGTAAGTCTTCAGATCATCGAAGTTGATATATGAGCTACGTGGGTCAATGATCCCTCGTTTACCTCTCGGTATTGTCATCTGCAGCCATCGGGTCTTTACCAAATCTCCGAATCGCTCCTTAAACCCTGGCAATACTTCCACTCGGTATACTGTTTCGTCGTGTTTTCCTAGAACCTTTATCGGACCTATAAATCGACAGAAATATTCTGGTTCCTCCACTTCTTTGACCTTTCCGGGAATAATCGAGCATAAACTCACTCACCAATATGGTAGTCCTTAGAGTAGTCTTGGCGGCTTCAGTAGGTTGTTGCATTTGTCTCCTTGTTGTCGTCTGATTCGGGCGGTAGCGCCTCCACTGGATCATAAAAGAAGGCTATGGCTCGCTCCTCGTTCTCGTCGTCGTCCTCGAGTTCCTCCTCATCGTCTACTCTGAAATTCACCTCATCCCCTATTACATCGTGTTCCTCGTTTGTTCCTACTTCCTCGACCTCTTCCTCTCCCTGTGCTGGCCACTCTTTTGGAAACATCCATGCTAAAGGGACGGCGTCGATCGGTTCTTGCTCCTCTACAGGTATCCCTTTTGGATCCTCTTCTGGATCTTCTTCAGGATCTGGATCTTTATGTTCTGGTCCCGCCATGATTCCCCGGTTGGTTCTGCGTCGGACGCCATCCTAAAGAAGGAAAAATAAAGAAAACCCTAAGATAAGAATTTTTAAGTTGTTAAAATTATACGTGATAACTTAATAGTACAGACACTCTACAGAGTTTTATACACTACAGAACTCGCGATCTCCCATTTCCCAAGGCCTGGAGGCTGACTAAACCTAAGTTTTGATACCAACTGTGACACCCCGTTCCGCGAGTATGTCGGGACATATGTAACTATAAATAAAAGACATATTCTAGTCGAATGTTCATAAATACTTAAGATAACTATTATATCATTAACGGTTCAAAGATTGCTCAAAATACTTAATAAGTACAGTCATCCAGAAAACTTAACAAATTTTACATCATGTCCGTGGAAAACTTGAACAAAGGATCAAAAAAAGATGTCCTACGTCTTCAAACTGCGTCGTTGGGGTCGAACTTCTCCTGCCGCTCTCCCTCTTCTGCAAATTCTTCCCTTCAACGAACCCGCCTTCTTCAAAGGGTCCCTCTTCGTCACTTGTGGCATAAATGCCATGAGCCGGAGCCCAAAAATTTTTTTTCTAAACCGTCTAACAAACTCGCGACAAGATATTCCGCAATACATATCGTATAGTACCCAATGCGAAGTTACATGTTATTTATCATTTTCAACATGATGAACACATATATAAGAACAAAAGAATGAGCATGTGATACAAATGAATGCAATGCAGATGTCCAATCCCCAAGTACTTCTAGAACAGTGTCATAAATTCTACGCTGGGAATTACAGAGTACACTTGATGGTATATTGATCAGTTTAACCTATCCTAACCTCATTGCGAATAGTAAATGCATCACCGGGCGTCATGCCACAGCTGTTTTACTCCAAGGCAACGGCGTGGGAGCAAGCTAACCAGTTTTATCCATCCTTATCCGGGCCGACAATCAACCACCTTAGGCACTAAGATGCTCGTTAAGCGTCAATCCAAAGTCTAATTAAAACTAGTGACGAACCCATGGTGCCTAAATCCCTTTTTTATAATAAAAACCTCCAATTCAATATCACATCTGGTAATCAGGGATGCCCTAGATCCACAACCATTGAATAATTGATTTCCATGTCACCCAACCAAATCAAAAGATACGAAGGGAATTTCGATAACCCAATATGAAATGGAAAAATGCCCATGACGTGCAATATGCTTCTCGTGTACAATTAATTGTTGCATGGTATGTAAACATGGCATAGTATATGGTACAACTTGCTAAAGTATCAAGTACAATCATGCGATGCATAACCACAATTTAAGCGACATAGAATCGAATTCAATAGTATGAGTTCATTTTATTAAAAGCATCATTTTTATATAATAATTACTCACAAAGTTCATATAAGGTTCACACACTCAAGTCTCATAAGTACCATCATTCAAACACTTAGCAAATTTTAGGCACAAGTTTTAATTACTAGTTTTAAATTTACGACAGCGTTCTGAAGTACTTATACATAAATTTAATTTATGATATTTTAACACCAATTAGATAAAAATATTTCTATAACTTTCATGTTTATCACTAAGGTCAATTCCTAAGGTAAATAGGTCATTTATTTTATTTTAGTAAAAACGATTCAGCAATTTACAGAGAAATACATAATAATTGAGCATCTATTGGCCACTGTTTTAGGGCATCAATTCAAGGACTACGGCTCTGCTTTTTGGTGAGCTTCTAGGTTAAGATATCCCTACAAGTTTCATGTTTTGAGTTATGGCAAGTCATTTGTAAAGAATTTGAGATTTTGGCCAATTTATAAAGAGGTTCAGCCAGCCTAAAAAGAGTCTGCATAGTGTATTTTTAACATAGAATGTTTAAAACCTTTGGGGTATCATCCGATGGTATTTTGTGCTGATTTTTTCTCCTTAATTAGTTTGATATGTCAACTACAAAGTTCATGTTTACCACTTCTGGATTTGACTTCTAAAAAGTTAGGTTTTAGGTCTCACAAAAATGTGTGACAGAGAGGTCTGAAAGTCACTTAACATCAATAGTGACTTTAGGAAGTGTTTTGACCCATCAATACTTCATATTTTTTGCTAAATTTTGGTGGACAGAAAGATAACTGTATCATCTACAAGTTTTGTGTTTTGACCTAAGCTATGTTCTCATTCTAACTTAAGGGTTTTAGGTCTGCAATTCAAAGTGGTCAAGATCTGACCCTCTTTGGAAACAGTGAGATATCTGAAGTTCTACCTAACGAAATTACTTCAAACCAATTTTGTATGAAATATAATTCCAAAATATAGATCTGGACACAAAAATTACTTTAATACCATTTTTCTACATTTAGTTATGATTATTTAAAGTTAGTGGCAGAAAATGAATAAGTCTAAAAAATCAATCTACTTAGGGTTTTGGTTGCTTAGCTTATATTGTGTGCATTTTTTACATGTTTTCTTTACATGCATGTTATAAAATTACACAATTCAAAACTCCAGAATATGTTTAAGCCATAAAACTCAAAAATAAACACATTTAAATACATATAAGGCTTACTCATACATAAATAGTCCCTAAATCTCTTCTACGACGCCTTTTTGATTCATTTCCTGTTTTATCTTCTTAGGGTTTGTTATAGAGATGGATTGAGGGTTATCTTAGGGGAGAACATTAGAGGGTTTGAGGGAGTTGTTTACCTTATTTGAAGCTCAAATGGGTGAAGGAGATATGGACTTAGCTTTATAGCACATTCTGAGTCTTCCCTCCTTTCTCTTCTTTCCTTCTTTCTTCTTTTCTCATTCTTCTCTCTTAGAACACTTAGAATTTTTTTGAGCCTCTCACTCTCACTTCTCAGCCGAAACACATGAGGGAGAGACAAGGCTAAGGTCTTGTTTTTATAGAAAAAAATGTAAATGGGTGTAATTATGAAGTTTATTTAAAATTTGAATTTTCTTAAATTTTCATTGGTTGCATGGGAGGTGGTATCTATTCAAGACTTACAAATTCAGATTTTGGGGCAGTGTGGTTCAGCTAGGGCAGGTTTCGGAGACTAAAAAGCTGTCTTGAGTTTAATTAGGGTTTTAAATGGAATTTTGGTGCATTTTTGTGTATTTAATTGCATAAAATATTAATTTTATATACCTAAACCTACTAAAACCTATTATATTCATTTATTTATAATTAATTTAGTCTTTTCATGATTTATCATAATTTTGATAGCAATTAAATAAATAAGTGTAGACTTTTAAGCTAAATTAAGCTAGTTGACTAGAATTGACTTTTTGACTTATTTATTGTATAGAGATTTTAAATAATTATTTGCATGCTTTTGTTGAGCTATATTATTATATTATTATATATATTACTTGTATAAAAATTTTGGGTCAAAATAATACTTAATTTATACATCTTTTTCTCATTTTAAGCTTGAAAAGGTAAAAAGTGACTTTTTGAGGCACATACTCCGAGGTGGCCCACCATGCAAGGGAATTTTTGTTATTTTTGTTGTTATTTTATATTTTATTAATTAATTGTGTATAAATATAAAATTTTGGGTGTCTATGTGTCAAATTTTAGATTTTTGAGACTTTTTGCTGTACTATGTGTAAAATGGTCATTGTCATTTTATCCTAATTATGAGAATTTTTTATTTTTATTTTAATATTTTATGTTATTTAGTTAATTTAACATATTCCGAAACTTTTCTACGTGCTAGGGCCTTGCCTCTGAGTATTTGGTCTCTTTTAGTGTTTCTGAGTCAAATTAGGGTTTCGGGTGAAATTAGAATTTCTTCTATTCATGTAGCAACCTACGATCTTGTCAATTAACCGTCACTAATATTAGTGTCTGGGCTAGATTGCTCTGCGAGTAGTTACAGTCCGGGCTGTTACAACTAGGGTCCAGGTCAAGTTGTTACAATCTAGGTGGTTACTACTAGGGTCCGGACCAGGGTATTACAGTATATTGGGCTGATTTTGGGTCAGTATATAGTTTAATATGTTAGCTACACATTTCATGAAAATCACGGTTGGATTTGGTCGTTAAAAACATAGGTTTCTGATCTTACAAAAACATGTGACAGATAGATCTAACAGTCACTGATTTACAACAGTGACTTTGATGAGAGTTTTTACCTATCATATCTCCATATGTTAGGCCCATTTTTGGTGTACTGTAAGATAAACATGTTCCCTACAAGTTTTGTATTTTCACATAATCTCGGTTCTCACTCTAACCTAGGATTTTTGTGTCTGCAATACATAGTGGTCAGAATCTGACACTCTTTAGTAAATATCGTGTATCTCACTTCAACCCAATTTTGTATGTAAGAAAACTTAAAAAGCTAGATTTGGACATAAAAATCACACTCAGGTCATTTTTCAACAATTAGTTATAATTGTTCAAAGTTAGTGGCAGAAAGTTGAAACACCTAGCAAATAAGGCCCTTTAGGGTTTTAATGTCCTAACTCATGATAAGTTTAGATTTAATTTATTTTCTTTGCATGCATGTAATCTATACATATATATCTAAGTTTCAGAACCTATACAAGCTATTAAACTAAAAAATAATCACATGTAAACATATCCAACAATAGATCAAACATGAACAGCCCATATCCTACCATCCCAACTCCTTTTTGTGTGAGATTTTGTTTCTTATTCTTAGAAGTGTTTAAACTAGTTTGACAAGAATTGACTTTTTAACTTATTTTAGTGTGTAAGAACTATAATAATGATTTGTTTACTTTTGTTGGCCTATATGATTATATTATTATGTATATTACTTATTTAAAAAGTCTTTGGTCATAATAATGCTTGATTTGTACAACTTTTTCTCATTTTTAGCTTAAAAATTGCAAAAAATTACTTTTTGGGCACAAACTCCATTGTGGCCGGCCACTAGGGGCATTTTTGTCATTTTTTATGTTATTTTGTCTTTTATTACTAAATTTTATTTAAATATTGATTTAGGGTGTCCATGTGTTAAATTTTGAATTTTTAAGATTTTTTACTGTATTATGGGTAAAATGGTCATTTTACCCTTATTATGAGAAATTTTAATTTTTAATCTAATATTTCATGTTATTTACTTAATTTAGGATGCTCGAATTCTTCTGAGTATTAGGGTTTTGCCTCTTGAGTATTAGGTCTTTTTAGGATTTCCGAATCGAATTAGGGTTTTAAGTTGAGTTAGAGTCTTCATCCTTTCAGCAACCTAAGATCTTGTCAGCTTACCGTCGCTAATACTACGGTTTGGAGTTGGTCTTTACACGGGTCAATATGAACCAGATTATTACAACTAGGGTCCGAACCTGGTCATTACAAACTACCCCCCTTAAACAAATTTTGTCCCTGAAATTTTATCTCGTACTTCATAGTGTGAAAGGTTGAGTATGATTTACTAGCATTATGCCTTTTCTTTCTTATGTTGGCTTTCTCACTTCTGTGGTGCTACCTTAGAGCTTCTATTAATAGAATCGCTTTTCCTCCGAAGTACCTAGCTTTGGATCTCTACCGAGCTCTCCTCGAAGTTACATTCTTGTATTTATATACAACTCGTGGTAACTCGATGGCTGACAGGGCGTTTGTATCGGCAAGCATGTAAGCTAATCTTACGTTGAAGTTACTTGATCTACACACCTTCGTGTTACTCGATGTTAGGGTTTCACGTCATTTTCCTTGAATCCGTATAATAGTGCCATTCTCTACTCGTGCCCATATCTTCTTCTGTTAGCAATTGATGATAGCGTGACGTCTAGAGAGCCAGTCCATTCTGAGGATCATGTCATATTCATTAAAATCTCTAATTCGCAGGTCGCATGCCATAAGGGTGTTGGTACTCTCAACATGCACATTCTACAAACAAAGTCTACTCGCGTGTGATATTCTAAAGGTGTATCGACGCTTAGAGTTTGATATAATACTTTGGGTTCCAAGGGCAGAGATTGCATACATGTCAAAGATATGAAAGAATGGGATGCTTCATAATCAAACAATACTCTCACTAAGGTATTAAATAGTACGAACATGCCTTGCACAACTTGGGTGCCTTCTACTTCCTCTGCCTTCGGAGCAAAGATGCGTTCTCCCTGGGGCTTTTGGTTTTTATTAAGCGATGACCTTTTCCTCCTATTTTGTTAGTTCGTTGCTAGTCGGGCGACCTAAACTGGCTGTGAGTACTTTGGTGGCTGGTTCTCGGGTTGCCTCCACTGGTGGGTGTGGTTGTTCAGAGTCCTATATCCTATGTGTGGGCACTCAGATCTCTTATGCCCTGATTGATGACATTTAAAACAGACTATAAACTTAGTAAAGGAGTCTCTTGGCTGTTCTTATCTATTCTCCTGTTGATATGGCTTCTTTAGGATGAACACTCGGTTGCTTTTTATTGGTCCTCCAGAGCTGGTGTTTCCTTTCTTCTGGTTCCAAATCCTTTTAGAGTCAACTAAGTCTATTTTTGCCAATAGGTCTGCTTATACTACTTGAGTGTAAGTTGGAAGCTGTAAGCAGATGACTCTAGATTGGATAAAGGGTTCTAGGTCCCACTCGATCTTTTGTGCCCTTAATTCTTCATCCAGTATGATGTCCGTGGTAAATTGGCTCAACTCTTAAAAGCGGTTGACGTACTGAGTTACTGACACAGATCCTTATTTTAGCTCTAAAAATTCTCTAACTTGTCCCTGTCGAAAGGGAGTTGGGAAATATTTTTCCAAAAATAATTATTCAAACTAATTCCAAGTCAGAGCTGCCACATCTTGGGTGCTGTCAATCATAGACCACCAGTAGTCGACCTCTCCTTTTAGTAGGTGTGCTACTAGAGCTACTCGATCGGTATCGGTCTGCACTCCCATGGAGTGAAATAACTTCTTGACAGCTCTTAGCCATTCTTCGACTACTCTCGGTTTAGCTCCTCCTTTGAATGTTGGGGCTTGTTGTTTTTTGAATTTTGATAAGAACCATGCCCCATCTCGGATATGAGGATGGTTAATGCTGGTGGCAAGCTCACGCAAAACCTGGGCTAACCCTAGTGCTTCTTCATCTACAGGTCCATCCGCTGGCAGCTGATAGTTAGGTCGTTTACTTGCCATTTGAATAAAAGAGGGAAAGTGTTGCGGCCAGTGAGTCATCTTTTTAAAGTCTTGATTGTCTTTAGGTTTTGGGATCTTATGCAGTTAATTTAAAATTTATTTATTTGTATTTCATAACATTCAAGTTTGAGTACATAACTGGTTGAGGATACAAGTTTTTCTTAGAACGATTACAAAGAGCGAGGTACATAACACATAGGGGTCCAACCAGAATAGGTATGGATAAAACCATCAAATTTTGACCGCGTAGTCCCATGTTACTTCCAAGTTCCGTAGCATTTTCCATTGTACTTCCACATGCCGTACTCCTGTGCGTCCCATGCAAGCTTTATCGGTGATGGAGATAGGAGCCTTCGTGTAGGTCTCCATTAGAGATGTTGCATGAGCCCTTACATAGCAATTCTTGCAATTAAGGTTATTGATCTTCAAAACACGTCGAGTGCGAGTGTTGGTAGACATTCTGTGCTTTAACTCCAAGTAGAGATCTGCCTTGCGACTCGATAATGCGTTGGGTGGTTCTTCTGAGGATGTGCACGATCCGAGTTTCTCTTGAAAGCGCTAAACTCTAATAACTATCATTTCTCATCGATCTAGGTCTTATGAGAGGTGACCTAAGGTGCCAAGTGGTCAAACGTTTAGCAGAGGACTTCGAATGATGCGCTAAACTACACGAAATGTGGCCGGGGGTTTGAACGGCTTAGGGAAGGTGAACAAATCTTTTACCGAGATTCAAGGAAAGATTCTAGATGGTTCAAAAGATAGGTTGTATGAGGTTAAATGGTCACGATTAAGGCACTCACCGTTGACACAAATTGAGTGGTCATTTGGGGTTCAAATGTAGGTGAAACAAGAGGAGAAAAATAGTGAACAATACTTACATGAATGTCCTTGGGACTAATCCAGTACTGTCATATTCTGATAAAAGAGATGTTAAGCAATGGGTAAGCAAATTAGATATTTGCTATGAAGTTACGTCGGCCTAATATACTTCAATTCAAGCATCCAAGTCTACTTCCCTGGTAAATATTTCAAGAGTGTACAAAGAATTCATAAAATCACTACAACGGATTGTGGTTTCAGAATCGAGAGAAGATGAATGATAGAAAAGATTTAATCAATGTCGAATGTTCGGAACGGGTAATTAATAAATAATTAATATCGAGTTCTACAAAAGAAGAGTTAGTTCAAGGAGGAAGGCTTGAATTGGAGGAAAATCAAATGTGAATACCGGTATCATCGAGGCATGAAAACTTGAGAAAAATGGTATTTTATAGAAATAAATTTCTAATAGGATTATCAACATAACTTGGGTGCATAAGGGTTACAACGAACGACACTTGACGGTACCGTTGACGACTGAGGAAATAAGAAGGAAAGACATACAAATGAACTTGAACCAGGTAGAAAAGTTGATACAAGGGCTTGGGGTAAATGAGAAAAGAACTTATTAGGACGAAGTAGGGGGGGTCCTAATGGTGGCTCTTGAGGTAATATCTGAAACTCCTTCTAGTGTATACTACCATATACCCCCCTTAAAATAAAATAATTCGTTGCATGAATCTCCGGTCTTCGATCTAGATGCCCTTACTCGTCTTTTGCATGTAGATTCCTTGCTACTCCTGAACACGGTATCGTCCTGACGCGACTCGCTATAAGACTTAGACGTGGTAGATTTTAGTTCTTATAATGTATAGATGACAATAATAATTAATACAACGCATCTTAGAGAGCTTCTACGCAACAAAACACATGGTTTTCCATAACCCAAGGCCTGAAGGTTCACTAAACCTAGGCTCTGATACCAACTGTGACGCCCCATCCTCCGTGCACGTCGGGACATTGATAAGTATAGATAAGGGGAATATTCTAGCCATTCATTTATATTTAGATATCATAAATATTACATCATTAAGAGTTTTGAACTGATCAATAATACATAACGTTTATAGTTTCGTAAAAGATTAACAAAATCTTGCAATGAGTACGTGAAAACTAAACAAAAAGAACAAAAGGTGAAAACTCAATTCTTCAGCTATCGTTGTCGGGGTTCACTAGGTCCTACAATTCACCCTGTTTTTTAATTCCGTCTTCTTCTTCAGGGGCTCAAAGAACTCTTCGTACTCACCCGTGGCACGAATGTCATGAGCCAAAGCCCAGAAGAAAACTCCCTAAACCTTTTAACCAAACTCACAACAAAATATTCTATAACACATTTCATATAACACCCAATACAATTTAAAATCAAGGAGATAGACAAATTTGACATTTACGGCTAGGATAGCATATATAAGAACAAGTGTACTGGTATGTGGTGCAAATGGATGTGATACAAGTTCCTAACCCGACTTCTATCTAGAAATAAAAACAAGAGCTCCACTTTGGGACTTAATTCTATTGCCTGCAAGGACTTATTATCATTGCTTCCTCAGGGACTTATTGTCATTGCCGAGATGGGACCTATTATTATTGCCGCCTCAGGGACTTATTGTCATTGTCGTGATGGAAATTGTTGTCATTGCTACCTCAGGGACTTATTGTCAATACTGTGATGGGACTTGTTATAATTGCCGCCTCAAGAACTTAATGTCATTGCCGTGATGGGACTTGTTATAGGGTTACCCACATTAAGATCATGATGCTCGCGTGGTATCAACCCAAAGTCTAAATTACCAAAACTAGAGTGCTAGTAACAAACTCATGGTGCCCGACAGTACTCATAAATAACAAATCTTTCTTTTTGAACATCGGGGACACACCCGAGGTGCTTAGAGGGAATATATCCCAAAATAGTTACAAGAAAATGGCTACTATGAACGCCCTAGACTAGGAGCTGAGAAAAGAACAATTTCAATATAGCCCAACCCATAACGGTAGATACGAAAAGGACTCTAAATATGCTGAAATGCAAATATGACAGTGCCTATAATGTGCAACATGCGTCTCATGTACAACTATATATAGCATGGTATCTAAGCAAGTTATAGCCCAAGGTACAACTCATTAAAGTTTGGAGTATAAGTATATGAAACACAAGCTATAATTCATAAGATATAGATTTAACTTAATGGCATGGATTCTAATCCTCAAATAATCATTTTCATACATTAATCATCCAACAAAATTTAATTAAAACCTATATTTTAAGTCCCACGACATACCATGCCACTATACACTTAACAAAATTAAGGTAAATATTCAAGTATCAAATTAAAAAGCATAACAGTGTTTTGGGGTACCTAAACATAGAATTATGTTCTAATATTTTGCCATCATTTAGATACAAATATTTCCTACAACTCTTATGTTTAAACTAAGGTCAGATCCTATGGTAAATAGGTTATTTATATCATTTAAGAGAAACCATTCAGTACTTTACAGAGAAAAGTACAAAATTTAGGCCATTGTTGGCCTCGATTTTAGGGCATCAAATCAAGGGTTATAGGTCTGATTTTTGGATATGTTCTAATTTAAGGTGTCCCCTACAAGTTTCATGTTTAGTACTATGGGTAGTTGTTTGGAACAAGGTGATAATTTTTGCCATTTTATAAAATGGGCCCAGTTAACAATAAAAGGTTTAGCAGAACCTGTTTTCAATAGAGGATGCACATAGGTTTCTGGTCCTACAAAAACATGTGACAGAGAGCTCTGTCAGTCACAAATTTACAATAGTGACTTTGAGGAGGGTTTTTACCTCTCATATCTCCATATCTTAGGCTCATTTTTGGTGTACTGTAAGATAAACATGTTCTCTACAGGTTTTGTATTTCGACCTAAGCTCAGTTCTTACTCTAACTTAGGATTTTTGTGTCTACAATACAGAGTGGTCAGAATCTGACACTCTATAGTAAAAATAGTGTATCTCAAGTTCTACCCAATGAAGTCACTTCAAACCAATTTTGTATGCAATATAACTTAAAAAGAAAGATCTGGGCATAAAAATAACACTTAGATCATTTTTTTACAATTAGTTATGATAGTTCAAAGTTCGTGGCTGAAAGTTGAAATACCCAGAAAATCAGGCCCTTTGGGGTTTTAATGTCCTAGCTCATGATTTGTTCAAATTTAGTTTATTTTCTTTGCATGCATATAATCTACACATATATATCCAAGTTCCAGAACCTATACAAGCTATTAAACTAAAAAATAATCACATGCAAACATATCCAACAATAGATCAAGCATGAACATCCCCTATTCTACCATCACAACGCTTTTTTGTGTGAGATTTTGTTTCTTATTCTTAGATGTGTTTATAGAGATGGGTTGAGGGATATTTTGTATGAGAATGACAGAGGATTTATAAAAGTTTACTTACTTGTTTGAGGGCCTGAAAAATGGGGGACGACTATAGGACTTGGCTTTATGTAAGTTTGGTCTTCAAAGACCTTCCTCCTTGAACCCTCCTTTCTTTTTCTTCTTTTTCTCTCCAAGACTTGAAGAATACTTAAGGGAACATAAATCTGATGCTTCTCTCTTTATATCAACGAAAATGAGGAGGAGAAAGGGTAGTGTTTGGCTTGCTTATATAGAACACTAGGGTAGTGGGAGTAATTATGGGGTGTAAGCCATTTTTTTTACTTTTTTCCATTGTCATTGGTTGCATGTAAGGTGGGAGACTTTTGAGACTTACACAAATCAGATATGACAGTGAAGGATTTTGGTTAGGGGCTGTTTGGGATAGTGCAAAACTGATTTTTTATTAATTTGGGATTTAAATTGTGTTTTGGTACTATTTTGCGTGAGAAAACGCCTAAAATATTAATTTTGTGTATCTTTTTGGTGCCTTAACCTACTAAAACCTATTATTTTAGTATGTTTATAATTAATTTGGTATTCTCATGAATTATCATAATTTTTTAGAGATTGAATAAATAGGTATAAGCTTTTAAGTTAAATTAAGTTAGTTTGACAAGAATTAACTTTTTAACTTATTTTAGTGTGTAAGAACTATAATAATGATTTGTTTACTTTTGTTGGTATATAATATTATATTATTATATATATTACTTGTTTAAAAAGTCTCGGATCATAATAATGCGTAATTTGTACCACTTTTTCTTATTTTTTAGCTTAAAAATTGCAAAAACTCACTTTTTGGGCACAAACTCGATTGTGGATGGCCACTAGGGGCATTTTGTCATTTTTTGATGTTATTTTGTCTTTTGTTATTTAATTGTATTTAAATATATAATTTAAGGTGTTCATGTGCTAAATTTTAAATTTTTAAGACTTTTTGCTGTACTATGGGTAAAATTGTCATTTTACCATAATTATGAGAAATTTTAATTTTTAATCTAATATTTCATGTTATTTACTTAATTTAGGATATTAAGAGTCTTCTCTGAGTGTGACACGCCGTCTTCAGGTACGTCGGGACATACATAACTATAATTAGGAGAGATATTCTAATCATCCATTCATAGTTTCATATGGTATGTATTACATCATTAAAGGTTCCGAACTAGTTCAAAATTCATAATGATTACAGTTATCCAGAGAGTTTAACAAAAATTTACAATATGCCCGTGGAAAACTAAAGAAAAGAACAAAAAGGAAGAAAATTCAACTTCTTCGAACGGCGTTGTTGGGATCAGCTGGCTCCGGCCACTCACCCTGTTCCTCGAAATCTTCTTTCCCTTATGAGCACACCCTCCTCAAAAAGTTCTTCTTCACTTGTGGCATGAATGACATAAGCCAAAGCTTATAAGCAAATTTCTTAAACCTCCTAACAAACTCACAATAAAATATTCTACAATGCATATTGCATAACACTCAATACAATTTAAGGCCAAGGAGACAGAAAAATTTGACATTTACGACAGGGTGAGCATATGTAAAACCAATTGTGCAAGTGCGTGATGTCAGTGAATGTGATGCAGATGCATAACCCGACATACTTCTAGAACCATAACATGAATTCCATGCCCGGAATTAAAAAGTAGATTTTATGAGAATTTGATTACCAAACCTATCCTTGCCTCGTTGCGAATGGTAAACGCTCGCCTTGGTTTCATGCCTCATCCATTTTACTCAATGGCAATGGCGTGGGGGTGGGCCAACCAAAAGTTTTCATCCATCCTTATCCGGGTCAACCGTCCCACATTAAGGAGCAGGATGCTCGTTTGGCGTCAACTCAAAATCTAAATAAAAAGGCTAGTGACGAACCCATAGTGCCTAACCCCTTAAATCTCCAAATTCATTTTTAAAATTGGCAACCAGGGACGCCCTAGGTTCAAAACAACAGAAAGATTGATTTTCACATAACCCAACCCACAATGATTGGTACAAAAGGGACTCCGATAAGCCAAGATACAAGTGTAGTAATGCCCATGATGTGCAACATGCTTCTCATATACAACTAATTATAGCATAGCATCTAAACATGGTATAACACAAGATACAACTCAATAAAGCATAGAGCACAAGAATATGAAGCACAAGCCATAATTTTTGTGACATGACTTCAACATATCGACATGGTTTTGATTCTTCAAATTATCATTTTCATACACCAATCACTTACATAATTCATTTAAAATTCATATTTTCAAGTCCCACAGTGTGACATGCCACTCATACACTTAGCAAATTTAGATAAATGTTCAAGCGTCAAATTTAAAATTACAGCAGCGTTTTGGGGCACCAAGACATTAAGTTAATTTTTGATTTTTGAACACTAATTAGATAAAATTATTTTCTACAACTTTCATATTTAACACTAAGGTCAGATCCTATGGCAAAAAAGGTCGTTTATTTTAATTTAGAGAAAATCATTCAGCACTTTACAGAGAAAAGTGTAGAATTTAGGCCTTTGTTGCCCTCGATTTTGGGGTATCAAATCAATGGCTATAGGTCTGATTCTTGGGGAGGCTGTATTTTAAGATGTCCCCTACAAGTTTCATATCTTGTTCTAATGCTATTTGTTTGAAACAAGTTGTTGATTTTAACCATTTTATAAAATGGGTTTAGTCAGCATAAAAAAGTTCAGCAGAACCAGTTTTCAATGGAAAATGCTCAAGACCATTGCGGGACCATCCAAGGGTATTTTGGATTGATTTTCGTCAGTAATTAGTTTAATATGTTAGCTACATTTTTTTATGAAAACCATTGCTGGAGTTAGCCATTAAAAACATAGGAGTTTGGTCCCACAAAAATATGTGACAGAGAGCTCCTCCAGTCACTGATCCACAACAGTGACTTTGGGGAGAATTTTGACCTATCAAGACTTTATATTTTTGGCTCATTTTTGGCGGACAGTACAATAAACATATTATCTACAAGTTTTAGGTTTTGACCTATGCATTGTTCTCACTCTAACCTAGGGTGTTTATGTCTAAAATACAGAGTTGTCAAAATCTGACACTCTTTAGTAAAAATTGTGTATCTAGAGGTTTACCCAACAAAATCACATCAAACCAATTTGGTATGAAAGAGAACTTAAAAATCTAGGTCTAGACATAAAAATCACACTTAGATCATTTTTCTACAATCAGTTGTGGTAGTTTAAAGTTTGTGGTAGAAAGTTAATATGCTCAAAAAACAAGGCCATTTAGGGTTTCGGTAACTTAGCTCATGATATGTTTAAGTTTAATGTATTTTCTTTGCATGCATGTAATGTATTCATACATACCAAAGTTTCAGAATCTATGCAAGCTATTAAACTCAAAAACAATTACACGCAAACACATATAACACTAGATCTCATATGAACAGCTCCTAATCTATTCACACGTCGTCTTTTTGGTTGAGATCTTGGTTTTTATTCTTAGGGATGTTTATAGGGATGGATTGAGCGGTATTTTATAAGTGAATGGAAGAGGGTTTAAGAAATTTACTTACTTGTTTTGAAGATCTAAGAGTAGAGAATGGTTAGAGGACTTGGGTTTAGTGTGTCCTTGGTCAGTGATTTTGAGCTGTATAACAATATGTAACAGAATGTTCATTGGGAGCTGAAACTCAACAGAGACTTTCAAAAGCATTTTGACCTATCACAACTCAATATTTTGTTCTCATTTCTGGTGGGTAGATAGATATACATGTAATATAAAACTTTCATGCTTTGACCAATGTTCGAACATCATTTTAAAACAGGATCTCCAAGTCGATAGTGCTGACTGGTTGAAAAATGACACATTTAGGTAAAATTGCAATATCTTGAGTTCTAGTTATGAAAATGAGTTGAAACCAACTTTGGATGAAAGAAAACACAAAAATCTAAATCTGGACATAAATAACATGCTTAGATCAGTTTTGTACATTGAGTTATGGGGTTTCCAATCTTAGGAAAGAAACATCAAAGTTCCCAAAAATTATGCCTCTTAGGATTCAAGTCCTCTACTTATGTCATGTCAAGTTCTAATTCCATTTCTTTGCATACTTGTTTTTTAGACTTTAATATCAAGTCTCCAGCACACTTAGAGGTTATCAAACTCAAAGATAACAGCACACAACAACATCTCATATCATCCAAAAACTCAACAGCCCCTAATTTGTTACTACGACGCCTCTTCGATTTGATTTCGGTTCTCGATTCTTAGAGTGTTTTAAGGGATGTGTTGAGGGATATTTTGAGTGATCTTAGACATAAAGTTTAGAGATTTTACTTACATGTTTGTGAGCTCAAAGGATTGTGGCATGGAATGACTTAGCTTTAGAAAAACATCTTTTGCTTCTCCTTGGCTCCTTATTGTTCTTCTCCTTCTTTTTCTTCCTCGAACTTGTATAATACTTCAAGAATACTCAAATTTGATTTTCTCTCTCTATATGCACGAAATATGAAGGGAAGAGGGAGGGTGTTTGGCTTAGTTTATATAGGAAAGGGCTAGGGAATAAGGAGGGGACAAAAAGGTACCATTAAAAGACATTTTCTTCTTTCTTCGCATGACTCATTTATTTAGTTCAAGCTTTGAGGGGACAAAAGCAGATTTGGGAAGCTAAAATACAGCTAGGGTCAGTTTGGGGGGACAAAAATCTGATTCCCCATCAATCAAGGGATTTTCTTGGTTTTCGTGCCTATTGTGCAAGAAAATGCATTAAAAGTTAATTTGATGTATCTTTTTGGTATCTTTTCCTACTGAGACCTATTATTTTAGTATGTTTATGATAAATATAATAATTTCATGTATTATCATAGTTTTCATAGCAATTGATTAAATAGATATAGTCTTTTGAGTAAAATTAAGCTATTTTGACAATATATGACTTTTTGATTTATTTTGTTGTGTATGAACTTCAATAATAATTTGTTTTCTTTTGTTGACCTATAACTCTATATTATTATGTATATTACTTTTTCAACAAGTATTGAATCATCATAATACTTACTTTAATACATTACTCATCATTTTAAGCTAAAAAAAAGAAAAAAGTCACTTTTTGGCACTCTTCCCAAGGTGGTCGGCCATTAAGGGGTATTCTTGGAATTTTTGATGTTATTTTGTCGTTTTCTACTTAATTGTACTTAAATCCTTGATTTAAGATATCCATATGTCAAAATTTAAATTTTTAAGACTTTTTGCTGCACTATGGGCAAAACGGCCATTTTACCATATTTATGAGGATTTTTTATTTTTAATTCATTATTTCATGAAATTTACTTCATTTAGAATGTTAGAAGAATCTCTGGGTGTTATGGTTTTGTTGCCTGAGTTTTGGATTTTTTTGGGATTTTTGGGCCGAACTTAGGATTTTTGATTCGAGTTAGGGTCCTGAACTTCTTCTGTGTTCTATGGTCTCGTGGACTATCCGTCACTAATACTAGGGTCTGAGTAGGGTCTTTACACGGGTCGTTATTAACTAGGTTGTTACAACTATGGTCTGTACCGGATCGTTACAAACTACCCCCCTTAAACAAATTTTGTTCCCGAAATTTCGTACCGTACTTCATCGTATGGAAGATTAGAGATGATTTACTAATATTGTGCCTTCTCGTTCTCCAAAATTGTATCCTTATTTACTTGAGTCGTTCTCTATTGAGGATGTGGATAAGGTCGGGCTCACATATTCAGCACTTAAAGTAAATGTTATTTTGTCCTACTAACATCTTAGACTGATTACTACCTAATCTTCAAGGATCATGTCACATAATCAACTAGCCCCAAAAAGTTCGTATCTCTGTCACATTGGTTAATCTCTTCCCATTAACTACTACTTCTACTTCTATTGGGTCCATTTGAATTTCTTCTCCAGATATAACATGACCTAAAAACATCACTTGGTCCAACTAAAACTCACACTTACCAAGTTTTACCTATAACTTATGCTTTCTCAGGATCTACAAAAAATCTTCAAATGTTTCCTGTGTTTCTCTTCACTCCAAGAATATAACCGAATATCGTTTATCAACACAATTACGAATTGGTCAAGAAAGTTTCTGTACACCCGATCCACCAGGTCCATAAATACAACAGGTACATTTATTAACCCGAAAGGCATCACCACAATTTCATAATACTCGTAATGAGTCCTAAAGGAAATCTTGGGTATATCTGACTCCCGTACTTTCAATTTATGGTATCACGACCCCAGTCTATCTTTGAGAACACGTTGGCTCCAAAACACAACTTACATCGAGTACGACTCCCATAAGTGATCATATGTCTCTAAACTAGCCCACCATCAAAACTGATTTTAAATATTTTCCACTTCTATCTGGAAAGACTGTCACTCTACCGAAAACCAGCTCATTGCCATATTCAAACGTACTTTGAAGACTACTTCCCAATCGACTAACAACTATTAACTCGAAACCACATCACCACTTTGTGTTGGACTACTCTAGCCTTACGACCATCAAGATTAATACCGTCACTTGAACCTAATGAGTCACTTAGGGCTAAACATACCACACAGACTAAACGCTCCCCAAGTATATGCTTTCCCATATGAATCCAATCACAAACTCATCACATATTTTCTTCACGTACGTACCTTCCACCCTACAATCTTTTAACTGAACAGTATTAACTCTTGATTCTAAAATCTCTGATCATCATCACTCAATCCCTTCACACATTCTCTACCACGCAATCGAACCAAGAATCACTTTTGCTCTTTAATTACTTTATCTTACCCATATTCTACCAAGACTCAATACTCTCAAGGTCGTTTATAAAAATCACACCCCATGAATTCATATAATCTTACTAACGCTTCCACTCTTCTCATCAAAACACTTATTCTACCTACGTACTCACATTAAGTTGCTACGCAACTCCACCAGAAACAATAGAATTATATCACCCTTCAACTTCTCGTACATAGAATGTTATGGTTTGTGTACTGAAAAAAATATTTTTAGTATTTAATTTAATTTTTAATAAAATTAGTTTTTCATTTTATGAGAATTTTTATGAGCAATGTATATATATCATTGATTTGTTATGCATGGATGTTCGATATTCTGTATAGTATTTAATCTGGTGTGTAGAGTACGGCTTACACACAGATGATCATATTTTAGGTTCTTACAGAACATAAGTTTTATGTTCACAGTTTAGATGAAAATGGGCATACTATCGGTATAACTATGACACAGAGTTTTAGTAGGCCTATCTTGATTACGGAAAACAGATAATAGCGTCGTCTATTGTTCCGACTCTCTGTGCCAGTACACTTTGTGTGTATTGAACGAGAGATTTTGGGTAATTAATTTAGTACTGACTATTGACTATATAAATTAATTTACACCCCAAGGTTATTATGAATAGTGCTATCATCTTATTCCTGAAATAATTATTGATTTGTATATATTTAATATTCATTATTTTGATTCATTAGAGAGTGCGATCTTATATGGGTCTATATTCCCGGTGAGTTCGATAGCGATATTATTTATACGGCAAATATTAATTATTGACGGAATTCACATCCCGAAAGATCGGGATTGACGATACCCCATTAAGGATACTTATAAGTTTTGACCGGGCCAAACTTTGCAGGCGGATTTAATTATCCGGCGGTCAAATAAGTTAAGCAGAAGAGCTTAAGGAATATCAAGATGCCGATTAAATTAAATTGTCAGTAATTAAATTTAATTGGCGGGGTATCAGGAATCTTAACATGGAGAGAAATTATAAGCATTTAATAACATGAGCTCAATGTAAGAAGGTCTTGATATTATGGGTCAGAGTGCAATTATAGCTCTTTAGTGGTGTGAACTGTAATTCAGTATTTTATGAAAATTGCAGAAACTGCTGCGACTTTTCATAATTGCAGAAACTGCCCGTAGGTATCTGTGTTCTGCCGGTACAAGTTCTTGGAGAATTGAAAGCCACATTACGTTCGAGGATCGCATAAGGGAATACGATAGAAGATCTGACATGAGTTTCAACTCGGAATCAAGTCGTAGTTGAAAATTAGATCTACAAGAGGTATTTTTTTAAAATTAACTTTGGTTGCACGAGTTTATTTTTGATCGTTCGACATCAAAATTTTTATCTAGAGCCCGTTTCGGCGTTTGCCCGTCCAGTTAAGTTTTTACCGAAAATCGTTTTATAAAAATAATAATCTTGGCAGTATTGCTCCCAACAAATTGGTATCAGAGCCATTTTGTTTTTTGTTTACAGTTTATCGGGCTCGAGTAGATTTAGAGCCGTGCTAACTTTATTTTGGAAGCATTCTAATCCCGATTTTATGATCTTCTATTTTTTTCATGTTTGATTGAATGGTTTAAATAGATGATGATTTAATTAATTTTTTAATCACGGGAGTTAACCATGTTAGATTAGTTTATTTTAGATCGAATGTGAGCCTACGGGACAGATTTTGATGAAATTTTTTTATGTTTTTTAAGTTTTTTTCCCTAGATTATTAGAAAAATAATAATAATAAGAACAGGTATAGAAGAATGGCAGTGGTTGGCGGCGGCAACCAGCCACGTTTTTTTCTTCAATTTCCTAATTTAATTCAAATACGAAAAGCTGATAAAGACTAAGTTATTTAAGTTTATATTTGAATAGGAGACTGAAACTCTTTAAGAGTTTCGATCGGATCATAAAACCGAAATTTATATTTATCTTGCATTTAATTTATTTTTATATATTAATTGCGTGGATGATATTTATTAGTTTGATTTATCCTGTTAATTTAATTAAATCGAATATTCGGTTTTAATTAAAATATTTTAAAATAAAAAATAAAATTTTTTAATTAATTAAATGAAAAAATTCTAGATATTTTATTGTTTTACAAAATATCACGTTTAAAGATGATTTTTTTAAAAATGGATATCTTGAAAAAACGTGGGAACTAATTCTGAATTTTGAATTAATTAAATCGAAAAATATTTAATCGAAATAAATTATTATTTTTCAAAAAAATGTGAAACAGAAAATAAAATAAATAAATGTCTTTAATCACTACCTTAGCTGAAAAGCTATAAGAAAAACTGTGCATTTATTAAATTTTATTTGTTACGAATTTAAACACGAAAAGATGGTTTGATAAACCAGAATCTTTAGAGTCGTACACACGGAAAGATATTTGATTCTTTCAGATCGTGTGACTTTCGAAAGATGGTTTGATAAATCAGAATCGTTAGAATCGTGTACACGGAAAGATGTTTGATTCTTTCAGATCGTGTGGCTTTCGAAATTGATAAATTTATTTTAATTAAACGGATTTTTATAACCCTAAAAAATGTTTTAAAAATCTAAGTGGGAGAGAAAATTTAT
>JAOTRH010058638.1:0-18790 GCA_034768845.1 Heliamphora exappendiculata
CCCCCCCCCCCCCCCCCCCCCGTCTGTCATTAGTGGAATATAGGAAACAAGTCTGGTATATAATCAACAATTTAGGCTACTAGCAAGGGTCAAAATTTTGTTTTGATATGTTGTTTTGATTAGTATAGAAATGGAAACATTTCGAAACGTTGAAAAATGTTTCAGAAACGTTTTGAGAACATTTCAAATAAGACAACTAGTGTAGAAGAACATGAAAATCAATATACTGAGAGATTTATGTAGTTATTCACATAAAAGAACAACTGTAAAATCAAGAATTAATATTTTCATAAAAGAACAGGTATAGAAGTTTACTTAGGCAGACTAAAATACTTGTATAATTTTCTAAAAGAAAATTGCAAAAATATTTATAAAAAAATTAAATTTCTTTCAATAACGGTTGTTTAGGTATATCGTACAATGTTTAGGTGTGTTTCGAAAGAAACACTGGAATTTTTTTGTTCCACTAGTGTGTGTTTCGATCGCTTAGGAAACAGAAAAGTTTCAGTAGTTCCGATGGAAACGAATAGAAATTTTGTTCGTTGACTAGTAATAACTTGGGACCTCTAAACTGGAGGCCTGTGGCAAGTATTCTCTTGAATTAGAGAACTCACATCTTTGGAACTGAAACTGAGATTCTAGTGCTCTGGGGAGATGCTATTGCAGATTTCCTTCTTGGTGGATTGTATAAATTCTGGATTTGTTTTCTTCTTTTTGAGGATTTTTGGTGTAATGATTCCAAAAGATTTTTATTGTTCCTTGAAACAAGTACAAAAAAAATGGTCTTAGTGCAATGGAGATCTTGCAGGGCATAGTTCAAACGCCAAAATGTCTAAAAATGACTAATTGGAATTTCATGGATATATGGACTTTCAATTGGTATCCATTGATACACACACATACATACATACATACATATGTATGTATGTATACATTTTTTGTGTTTTTCATGTTTTGTGATACAAAATGCCTAAAAATGATATTGGAGATGATCTTCTCCAGGTGGAGCTTTTCCGAAATGACCAGCACCGAATAAGGATAGTCGTGGACAGCGAGAATGAGGTAGACTTGCTGGTGCAGACCCGTCATCTGCGAGATGTCACCGTGCTTGTGATTCGAGGCCTTGCCCAGCGATTTAATAGCACTTCACTCAACTCTCTCCTCAAAATAGAGGCTTAGCTCGCCGTAAATATTTGTAAAAATCAGTCCATGTTACTTTTGATTTAGCTGCATTTAGCATCATTTGGTTTTTACTTCTGATATACTGTAATTACCTCTATTCCCCCCTTCATTGCTTCATTTTCCTTTCAGAGCATTCTTCTTGGCAGAACAACCATTTATATGCATCTGTAATTTGTGAGAAAGTGAAGGATCACAGGGATATGGGATGTGCCTCAATTGGGGCACATTACTGCATTATCGATAACATTCTAAAAAAATATGTTGCGAGTTGTAAAATTTGAAAATGATTTGTATGTATTGTGGTTTTGCTGTATGTGGAATTAACAGAATAACTGCAGTTTTTTCATTTTGTGATGATAAACATTTGTTGGGGAAAAAACTTGTTGCGGTAAATTAAGTCTTCCTGATGATTTTCTGTTCATTCTTCCCCTCTGGTATCTGGTATGTTTAGGATTTGGAAGGTAGGGATTGAAAAGAAACTGAACTATTTTTTTGACTTTTAAGTATTCAGTTATGAATTTCCTGCTCTGGCAAATAGCCAAGATTAGGATCCACTTCAAACCATAGTTTTGAATACCACAATGTATTGGCTTGTTTCGTTGGCATGTGTAGACACCTTAATTTGTTCAATTCGCATTTTAGGTTTATTCCGCCGTTTTCGATGATGAAAAATTAAGAAAATGGGGCCTGAAAGCCTTTGATCAATCTCTAAAGCAGGAATTTGGTTCTCAGATCTAAAACATTTCTGAAAACCCCAAACCACAAACATCAATCATTGAGGTCGTCATTCTTAAAACCCTAAGAAGCTTGCAGTCGCTACGTTAGTCCTTGCGATTGTGGTCTTTGTTTGAACTACCGCAAAGTTTCAATTCGTTTTGCTCTAATTTGTTTAACTGTTAACATTTATTTCTTGTGACCGTAAACGTTGAAGTTTGACAGTAAAACATTAATTTCCTCCCAAGTGTTAGCATGCCTTTGAGAAGAGAAAAAAATAGACATTACCGGTTTCAATATACACCCGACATTTTTTCCCATCTGTTACGTTTTCAAATGCTATTCACATTATCGTCATTTGCAACTGAATGAGCCGTGATAGTCTTGCTGATTGAGAGATGAGCCGTTGGATCCATTCTTTGTTAGTTGAAGAGCTGTTCAGATTCTCCATTTTCAAGTATTAGAGTTTGTCTCGGCATTTCTCTTTTCACCCCTTATATTTCTCGCGGGAAAGCTGAGATTAGATTGTCATTATTTTTCTTCTTTTTAAGGCATAAATCTTGAATTAAAAATTTCATGTTTAGATTCATGTTTTAATTTTTTTTCTTCAAAAATGATTTTTAATATCTCCAAAATGTTATTGCACATGCATCTAATGTTCAGGCATCACTTGTTGACAAGATAGACACCTAGCCACGAAGGGGGCATTGTTCCTTTTCATCCCCTTTTCACCATAATTGACGGCGTGAGTTATGGTACATCTTGGTGCTTTTTGGATGCACCACAAGACTAGAATGAGGAACTTATGTTGAACGTCGTCTCCACGTGATCTTGACACAAAAGGTCTTCCTGAATATCTAATGCTCAAGTCAACATGCACCGTCTAACCCTTTCCCTCCTTGCCACTAACAATATGATCTCGAATAGCATCTAGTAATTGTGCTTCTATCACCTTACTAATAAGAGTGAAGTGCAACAAGAAAAAAATGAAGAAGCATCCTTCTTGACCTTGCTAAGTAATAGATCAAACTCTGTAATCACACCAAGCATCTCCTAATCTCGAATGGCACTAGTTAATCCCCCAAAGGTTTCCCTACTAAGCATAATGGCCATGACATTGGCCTTTCCAAGATGATATTGAGTATCAAAATCATAACTCCATATACACCGTCCAACGTCATAATTGCAAATTATGGTCTTTTGTAAGAAAAGATAATGTGAACTCTTGTGGTTGGAGAACACCTTAAACTGCTCACAATAAAGGTAGTGCCACAAACTCTCCAATGCAAAGATCACTACAGTTAACTTCAAATAATGAGTTGTAATGACCCAGTTCAGACCTTATTTGTAACAATTCGGTTGGTAATGACCCGTGTAAAGACCTAGCCTAAATCGTAATATTAGCGACGGTTGGCCGACAAAAACTTAGGTCGCTTGAAGAATTGAAACCCTAACTCAATTTAAAACCCTAATTCGATCCGAAAAATTTTAAAAAGACCAAATACTCAGAAGTGAAATCTTAATATTTAAAGAAGTCTCGTGACATCCTAAATTAAGTAAATAGCACGAAATATAAGATTAAGAATTTAAAATTCTCATAATTAGGATAAAATAACTATTTTGCCCATAGTACAACAAAAAGTTCTAAAAACTTAAATTTTGACACATTGACACACTAAATCAGATATTTAGATACAATTAAGTAACAAAGGATAAAATAACAACAAAATGACAAAAATACCCTTAAAAGGCCAAGCACCTGGGGATTTGTGTATAAAAAGTCACTTTTTGTCTTTTTAGCTCACAAATGATAAAAGAATTGTACAAATTAAATATTACTATGATCCAAGACTTTTTAAACAAGTAATATATATAATAATATAATAATATAGGTAAACAAAAGTAAACAAATTATTATTTAAAGTTCTTACACAATAAATAAGTTAAAAAGTTAATTCTTGTCAAACTATCTTAATTTGACTTAAAGGCTTATACCTATTTAACTAATTGTTATAAAAATTATGATAATTCATGAGAATACTAAATTAATCATAAACACACTAAAATAATAGGTTTTAGTTGATTAAGACACCAAAAAAATACACAAAATTAATATTTTATGCATTTTCATGCATAAAATTGTACTAAAACATAATTTAAATCCTAAATTAACGCAAGATCAGATTTTGGTCTGCCCCAAACAGCCCTTGCCGAAACTCCTCTGCACAAATCTGATTTGTATTATCTCAAATAGAGCACACCCTCCATGCATCCAATAGAATTTAAGAAAAATACAAAAAAAGGCTTACACCATAATAATTAAATCCACCCACATTTTTATTATAGAAACACAACCAAGGCCCCTATTCTCCTTTACATTTTCGGCATTATAGTGTGAGAGAGGGAACCAAAAAATATTATAGGTGTTCTAAGAGAGGAAAGAATTAGAGAAAGAAAAAAGGAAGAAGAAGGAGCAACGAGGAATACTCTAAAGCCAAGTCCATACGTCATTCAATCTTTTAGAGCAACTAAACAAATAAGTAAACTCCTATAAACCATCTGTCATGTATAGTAGCATGTTTATGTTGTGGGACGTAAACCATTGGCTTTAATCAAATTATGTTGAATTATGTTGAATTATTGAAAATTTGATGATTAGAATCCATGCCGCTAAGTTAAATCCATATTTATGAATTATAGCTTATGCTTTCTATACTTGTACTTCCTATATTTGTACTTTATGCTTTAATGGGTTGTACTATGAGCTATACCATGCTATATATATAATTTTACATGAGACGCATATTGTACATCATATGCATTGTCACATTGCATTTCGGCATATTGGAGTTCTTTCCGTATCTACCGTTGTGGGTTGGGATATATCGAAATTGTTCTTTTTCTTGGTTCCTAATCTAGGGCGTCCCTAGTAGCCATTGTTGTAACTGTTTTGAGATATATTCCCTCTGAGCACCTTGGGCGTGTCCCTGGTGTCTCAAAAGAAAGATTTGTTATTTATGAATGATGTTGGGTACGACGGGTTCGTCACTAGCATTCTGGTTTCGATGACTTAGACTTTGGGTTGACACCAGCAAAGGCATCATGAGTCTTAAGGTGGGATAAACCGACTTGTTAAATGTAGGAAAATTGTTTTTGGTGGCCCGAACAATTGAGGCATGAAGCCAAGGCGTGCGTTTATTATTCGCAACGAAGTGCGATGACGGATTTTGTGATCAATTCCCATAAAGTCTATTCTAAAATTCCCGGCATGGAATTCGTGTTATGATTCTAGGTATGTGTTGGGTTGAGCACCTGCATTGCATTCATTTGCATCATGCACATGTAAACTTGTTCTTATATATGATTGTCTTGCCGTAATTGTTAAATTTGTCTTTCTCATTGACTATAAATTGTACTAGGTGTTATACAATATGCGTTATAGAATATTTTGTTATGAGTTTGGTTAGAAGATTTAGGGAGTTTGGTTCTGGGTTTTGACTCATGGCATTCGTGCCACGAGTGAGGAGAAGGAACTCTTTGACGAAGTCACCCCCAAAGGAGAAGAAAGATTTGAAGAACAAGGTAAGTGGTAGGAGCTAACCGACCCCGACAGTGCCAGTTGAAGAATTTAAAGTTCACATTTTTGTTCAGTTTCCACAGGCTCATTGTAATTTTTGTTGAATCTTTTGTAAAACTATAATCGCTATGTATTTTGAACAGTTCAAAACTCTTAACGATGTAGTACTTATTATATGTAACTATGAATGAATGACTATAATATTTTTCTTAATTATACTTATGTATGTCTCGACGTGCCCAAAAGACGGGGCGTCACAGTTGGTATCAGAGCCTATATTTAGTGAACCTTCAAGCCTTGGGTTATGGGAGACTATGAGTTTTGTAGCGTAGAAACTCAGTAGAGTGTCTATATTATTAATTTATCACTTATAATCCTAAAGACATAAAGTCCATACCTTAAGTTTATCTTCCTGATTGTCTCTCATCTTAAGATGGCGTCTGACGCAGAGCCGACTGGGGAACTATGGGCAGCACCTGAACCATAAGACTCAGACCCCGAGGAAAAACCCATTGAAGAAAAGGACCCAATAGACGTGTTTTTCGTTAGCATGGATGTTTTCAGATGAGTGGCCAATTCATGAAGGAGAAAAGGTCGAGGAAACATGAGCAGACGAGGAGCCAGGTGAGGTAGGAAACGAGGTAGATGTTGAGATAGAGGATGAGGAGGAACTTGAGGATGATGAGAGAAAGAACGAGGAGCGAGCCATTGCTTTCTTTTATGATCCACTAGAGGTGCTACCGCTTGAATCAGATGATGATAAGGAGACAGATGCAACAATCTACTGGAGCTGCTAAGACTATTGCATGGACTACCGTATTGGCGAGTGGGTTTATGCCCTAATATTCCCAAAAAGGATAAAGAAGTGGTGAAAGCCAAAATCTTTCCCTCGATTTATAGGTCCGTTAAAGGTTCTGGAGAAACACGACGAGACAGCATACCGAATGGAAGTACCACCAGGGTTAAGGAGCTACTCAAAGATTTGGTAAAAACCCGATGGCTGCAGACTACAATGCCGAAAGATAAACGAGGGATCGTTGACTCACACGGCTCAAATTTCAACTTCGATGATCCGAAGACATATAAAGAGGTACAGGTGGCCATCACAGATAGAGCTTATAGGGGGCCAGGGAATATTTGGTATCTGGAGGTCTAGTGGCGCTGCTACGGTATTTACGAAGCCACTTGGGAACGTGAGGTAATCATCCGCCACTTTTATCCGCATTTGTTTGTCTAGGCCTTAGCATGTTAGGTGTTGTATCTTTCCTTCATTGAATATTATACGTGTGTTCTGTGAACTTTTGAAAATCTTGTACCGGTTGTGTGTTTAAATGAAGTGCAAATATTTGTTATTGACTTCTTCACTAGTGATCTCATGATCTCAAACTAAGTTCCACAAGATCCCAAAATATGAAAACAATCAAGAATTTAAGACAACCCCCAAATCTCAACACTCTTCAAGGATGGCTGATAGACGATCGAACCATCGACAAGTTGACAAACCCCTAGATGATGAAGCACTAGGAATAGCCTAAGTTTTACAGAACCCACTTTTAGAACCCTGCAACTTTACTCTTATGAGTTCCTTTCTCAAGCCTTAGTGTCAACTTGCGCACCCAATTGAAACCCTTGAGTACCCTTCTTTCTAATGTCACTAGTTCCGAATATTCGACATTGGTGAAATCTTTTACCCTCGTTCATTTCTCTCGTTCCTGATACTTGTGTGCATTAATTTTGCAAATTATTTGTTTACTTTTAAAATTCCAACCTGAGGAGTCGACTTGGATGCATGAATTGAAATACGTTAGGCCGATGTTACTTCAGGAAAAATATCTAGTTTAACTATACATTGCTTAAAAAAATCTTTTGTCAAGGTCTGAAGTTGCACAGATTGGTCCCGAAAACATCCTCTTTTGTAATATTCATTAATTGTTGATCACTTATTTCCAATGCATCTAAGTCTCAACCGACCTCTCAATTTGGGTCAACGGTGATTGTCTTAGCCTTGACCCCTACCCTAATCCAACCTATTTTTGAACCATCTGGAACGCCACCCTAAGTTGTTCTAACCCCAGCTATGTCTCGTGCTTACACCATTCAAAATTCTCAGCTAAACGCTTATCCATTCACCGCTCTATGATTTCTTTCCTTGAGACAAAAATAATTAAATTTTGAGCAGACTATCCTTATTGAATCCCGTGCATATTTTTGCCTATCAACCTTTAAAATCTAGCCTCGTAGATCTGTGAGTAACGACAATCATAAGGATATTACGTCATTAGGCTTTAGCGCTTTCACGAAAAACTAGAATAATGCACATGAACCTCTTAACACCTCTTCAAATCGTGAGGCAAATCTCTTTTCAACATTACAACTTAAAATACCTGTCAACATTTGCATTTAGCAAAGTTTTGAAGATCAAGCCCTCCGACTGCAAGAATGGTTAAGTAAGAGTTTATTCAATTAATTACATTTTTTCAAAGGACCCAACAAGTAGAACTATGCTATCAGCAATCTACAGTTAGGGACAACAGCTTCACACCAGGGAACTCACGACACCACCATGTGACATAATTCAGACTTTTCCAAATTAGTTCATAGCTGGCTCATACATCCAATAAACCGAGAAAGCAAAAGATTCGTACCGACAGTTGGAAAGTGAAAAATAAGAGACAACCTCGAGCTTATGATACCCTCAATAAAGGAAGAATATCTGTACACATCAATATTCACGCCAGCTTTTCCCACCAAAATGTTAGAATCCAGATCCTACCATCTCTACTTTCAATAAAAAAATTTTAACAACAGCCATGAGCATTAGGAGCCTGATGAAGAATTAACCATCAAACCACAATAGATCTCATGACTCGATATTTGCCTCAACAATACCTTTTGTCACGTTTATTTTACTCTAGAGTGACCAACTACCGAAGAAAAATAATCCAGTCATTGGAAGAGACATTCAAACCCTACGTACCAGTATGCCAAGGACAAAAGGCAGAAGCTAAGAGGAATGGTACAACTCTTGGAAAGACTGGAATAGGAACGAAAACATATGACTACAAACTTCGTCAACAGGATTGTCAAGATCGCATCAAGAGCACGATAACATTCGAGTTACAATGGGTTGCCCCACCAAGATTGCTTGAGCAATATCTTTGTTAAAGTATCCTCAAATCACTCCAATGCAATTTGCTTTCATTGATGAGCATGGACACATTGTCACATATTGTCCACATAAAAAAAATTTTGATTTACCTATTGAGAGGGTTTAGGTTCCAAATGGAACACACCCACATGAAACTAACACCAAAGGACCCAAGAAAGTTTGGATATCAAAATTCAAACCTTGATTCTCTTTGCAGGTATGCCTCAAGTCCTCATTCAACGAGGATATGCGGTATCTTGATTCTCTTTAAAGATGGTGAATTTATGACATTTGGTGACAATAATAAGGGCAAATTCATAGGAATTGGTTGAATTAGTAAAATTTCTTCCCCTTTTATTGAAAATATTTTACTTGTTGATGGTTTGAAATATAACATTCTTAGCATAAGCCAACTTTGTGACAAAGGCCATAAGGTTGTCTTTGATCATGCTAAGTGTATTATTGAAGACTCAATTAACATTAAAGTTTTTTTTAAGGTCATAGGTATAAAAATGTTTACACTTTCATTCTAACTAATCTTTCAAAAAATAACAGCAAGAGCTTAGCCGCCTTGAGTGACGATAGTTGGTAGTAGCATAGAAGACCTGAACGTGCACACATGAACTTGATTTTAAGAATTTTAAAAAAAGAATTAGTGATTGGTTTACCTCAAATAAAATTTGAAAAAGATAAAATTTATAATGCATGTTAACAAAGCAAATAAGTTAGAAGTTCTTTTCAATCTAAAAATGTGATTTCTATTTCTAGGCCCTTATAACTATTACACATGGACTTGTTTGGTCCAACAAGGATTCTTAGCCTTGGAGGCAAGTGAAATGGTTTTGTTGTTGTTGATGATTATTTTAGATATACTTGGGTGCTTTTTTTAGCTCGTAAGAATGAAGCATTTGTCTCTTTTGTAAAACTGTCTCGGAGAAATCAAAATGAAAAAGATTTTCAAATTACAAGTATTAGAAGTGATCATGGTAGAGAATTTAAAAACAAAGATTTTAAAAATTTTTGTAACGAAAGTGGTATAGACCATAACTTCTTTGTTCCTAGAAGCTCTCAACAAAATAGAGTTGTTGAAAAGAAGAATAGGATTTTGAAAGAAATGGCTAGAACCATGCTTTGTGAGAACAATCTATCAACATATTTTTGGGCCGAGGCTCTAAGCACAGCTTGTTTTATTATAAACAGACTCATGATTCGAGCTTCTCTAAAAAAAACCCATATGAGTTATGGAATGGAAGAAAATCTAACATCAATTATTGTCGTGCCTTTAGGTGCAAATATTTTGTTTTGAATAACAACAAAAACTTTTGGACAAGTTCATTGTAAAATCTAATTAAGGTATTTTCTTATGTTATTCTTTATCTAGTAAAGCCTATAGATTTTTCAACAAAAGAACCCTAATTATTAAAGAGTTTATACATGTTGTTTTTTATGAAGCTAATTTTGATTCTTTCAAAAAAATTTGAGATGACAACTTAGTTGACATTGAAAAGGGTGTTGAGGACATCTTTATCAAGGACCAAGAATAACCAAATCATGAAGAAGCTACAAATAAGCAACAAAATGAAGTCCAACAGGCTGTTGGTACTTTAAATCAAGAAAATTCATATTTGTCTAAAGAATGGAGGTATGCTCAAGGCCATCCAAAAGACTTGATCATTGGTGACCCATCTCAAGGTATCAAAATTAGATTCTCTCTACATAATGTTTGTGGTAATTTAGCGTTTCTTTTCCAGACTGAATCAAAATATTTTGAGAAAACTGAAAATGATGAGTTTTGGACCATGGCTATGCAAGAAGAGTTAAACTAATTTAAAAGAAACAAAGTGTAGACTTTAGTCCCAAGACCTAAGGAACACTCCATCATTGGTACAAAATGGGTTTTTAGAAATAAAATAGATGAGAATGGAGCAGTTCTTAGGAACAAAGTTCGATTGGTAGCCCAAGGTTACAATCAAGAATAAGGTATCGATTTTGATAAGATTTTTGCACATGCGGCTAGGCTTGAAGCCATTAGGATGTTGCTTACTTTTTCATGCTTTAAAAATTTCAAACTCTATCAAATGGATGCAAAAGTTCCTTTTTAAATGGTTTTATCTCATATGAAGTTTTTGAGAAACAACCACCTGATTTTGAAAATCTTAATTTTTAAACCATGTTTACAAATTTACCAAAACTCTCTATGATTTGAAGTAAGCACCAAAAGCTTGGTATGAAAGGCTTAGCAAATTTTTAATTAAAAATGAGTTTTCAAGAGAAAAAATTAATACCACTCTTTTTATCAAGTCTCAAGAAAAAGATATGTTAGTTTTCCAAATATATGTAGATGACATTATCATTGGGTCAACTAATGAATCTCTTTGCAAGGACTTTACTAAATGCATGCAGGGAGAATTTGAGATGAGCATGATGGGTGAGTTCAATTACTTTCTTGGACTTCAAATCAAACAAACATATGATGAAATTTTCATCAATCAATCCAATTACACAAGAGATTTGTTGAAGAGGTTTGATATGCAAAAGGCAAAACCTATGGGAACCCCAATGTGTCATTCAACAAAGCTTGACAAGAATAAAAATTGTAAGGCAGTAAAGAAAAAGCGATATAAAAGTATGATTGGATCCCTACTTTGCCTTATTGCTAGTAGACCATATATCATGTTTAGTGTGTATGCATGTGTGCTCGATTTCAACCTAATCCTAAAGAATCGCATGTGACTGTCATTAAGCACATCTTTAGATACCCATTAGGTACATAAAACCTAGGATTATTCTATCCTAGAGGAATATCTTTTGAGTTATTTGGTTATTTTGATGCAGACTTTGCCAGTTGTAAAGTTGATAAGAAGAGTACTAGTGGAACATGTCAATTCCTAGGACACTCATTAATATCATGGTTTAGCAAGAAATAGAACTCAATAACCTTATCTACAGCTGAGGTTGAGTACATTGCAGCTGGTAGCTGTTGTGCCCAAGTTCTTTGGATGAAACAACAACTAGAAGACTATGGTATTTGTTTAAATCATATTCTCATTAAATGTGATAACACTAGTGCCATTAACATATTCAAGAATCCTATACAACACTCTATAACAAAGTATATCGAGATTAGACATCATTTCATTAGAGATCATGTACAAAATGGTAATATTGAACTTGAATTTGTAGGCACGGACTACCAACTTGTTGATATATTCACCAAACTTTTAAATGAAGAAAGATTATGTTAAATTAGAAGAGAATTTGGTATGATATGTGTTCCAAATTGATGATTATATGCCATACTGACCATGCTTGTTCAATATATTTAGAATGATTTTCATACTTTAGTTTGATGTGTGAAAAGTGTCGACTCATTGTTGAAAAGAGTTGACACATTTGTGCAGAGTTGACTCAATCTATATGGTATCGACACATTTGATAAAAAGTGTCGACTCAACCTATATAGTGTCGACTCATTTTTGATATTTTGCTCTCGGCATATTTGGGTCGACCCAATTCTTGATCGTGTCGACTCAACGGACTGAAAGTGTCGACACCAGAGTAAAGAGTGTTAACACAATTTTTTTCCCTTGGACACCCATTTTTCACGAAGAAAAGTGTCGACTCAAATACACTTTGTGCTGACACAAATCTTAAGCCTATATAAAGGCACTTGTTCCTCTTTCGACGCATCGTTTCGACTCATTCGCTTCAAAATTGTTCGTCTCCCGCGTCTTTTCACCTTCTTTCTCTTCGAAACCTTGAGTCGACCCCTCATTTTCCCTTTATCACCACCGATCCTCACCTCATTCGCGATGACGGCAAGAACAATTGGGAAAGGCAGCAAGAGGCCAGATGAAGGGCCGTTGAGCCCTATGGCACAAAAGAAGAAGAAATCGAAGGAGATAGTGACGACGACGACACCATCGGCGGACACGACGATGGACTCCTCTTTGAAGTTTCAGTTCTCCACGTACAAGAACTTGTACTTCCAATGTTTCGTGAATCGAAAAGTAATCCTCGATCGTTCTATTGAGTTTTAATTTTTTGATTCTATTGAAATGGAATTTACCGAATGGTTCTCAAAATTTGGTTGGGTAAATCTACTTCAAACCTGTGACCCTCATTACCTAACTTTAGTCAAATTTTTTTATGCCCATTTCCAAAACTCCACCACTCCTGACAACGCCATCACCATTTGGGTGAATGGTATATAAATTAAATTGACTCCTAGAATTTTGAATGAAATTCTTAGTATTGAGAATGTTGATCTCTCTAAACCCCTAGAAGCCAACTCTTTGAAGCCCGAGATGCGTATTCTACACCATATGGCTAATCATATTTTTCTACCCCAATTAGAAAAATTTGGTAATGTCACACTCATGAAAATCTTTATGATGTGGTGTATTCTTGAAAAGAAACCACTTGATCTTGGTTTTTTTTTATTTCTGACATGTTGCAATCTCATTCCAAGTCCAACTCTTCCCTTTCTCATGCCATGTTTTAACTAAAGTTTTTCATTTCTTTGGTGTTGATCTATCATTTGAAAGGGGTATTCCTTTTTTCAAGTATGAGCTGTATTGCCAATCCTCTCTGAAACAAATGGGCATTTTGAAAGTTGACGGTGTTTGGACTACTTGTCGTAGCACTTTGACCTCTCCCTCTTCTGCTCCACCTTTCTCTAGTAGAACTCATCTTTCTGAACGTGCCAACTCTCACATTCCCATTGATATTGATTCTTCTGAACCACCTCTTCCTAGGACCATCAATTCTAATCTGTCTTTTGTTGCATCTTCATCCATTCCATATGTTGGTCCTCCTTCTGCTGAGTTCATTGAGCTTGTCTCCCTTGTCATGGGATTGCTACATCTATGGCATCCCTCCAAGCCAAGGTTGACCAGGACATCTTTGACCTCAGCTACTCCATATCCTCCCTCTCTGATAAAGTTAAACACATTAACCGAACTAACCGTGCCCTCAGAAGAGATGTTGAAAATGCTACTGATGCTGGGCAAGCTTTATACAAAACAATAGATGACGGTATTATATCCATTGTCAATTGCAATAATGTGAAGGAGAAAATGTAATCATAACATTTCTTTTGGTTTTGTAAGTTTGTGGATGAAAACATTAGATCTCTAATTATGATTATTAGTTGTCTTTATACACTTTTGTGATGCTCTTGAATGTCTATCTTTTATGTATAGAAAATTTCAAATTTCTATTAATTCGTATATGGTTGTTTTGAAATTTATATTTAGTTTAGAATTATATGATGCTTGGTACTTAGACCACATTGCATATTTGGCTTGCTCAACTAAGGATTGAATGATAATTGGATTTTGTATATTGAGTTTGTTGGCTTTATGGGGGCCAAAATCTCCCTTAAGGGACTCGTTAGTACGTGGAGGGGTCCCCCTCCGCGTGTTATTGGTGCTTGACAGCCTATCCTGTCGGTGCGCCATGTGTGCACTATGAAACTCCTTAGGCCCACCCACAGCACGTATTGACGCAGAACTTTGCGCTGCCATGAGTATAAGAAAATAAAGTTACACCTTCACCATCGCCCGCGGGTATTGGTGAAATGGTCAATGCTTGATCTTAACAGAGTCAATTGCTATATCAAAACTGTTTGATGCTTATGCTTGCTTGCATTAATGCCCGATTTTTAATAAATTTAGAATGCTTCTGAATTAAAATGTATATTCTCTTAAACATGTTTACTACACTATTGATTGAATGCTTAGCTGTTGTAATTGCATACCTTGTTTAAGGCATAGAGATAGGGGGAGAACCTTTATTTAAATTTTTTTTAAATATTTTTTAGAAAATATTGTAATCATAAAAAAAATGGGAGATTGTTAGCCCAAGGATTTTTTAATTAGATTTTGATGTTTTTTAATAATTTATTTTTTAAGTAAAATTAATTTAAAAAGATATTATTTAATATTTTTAAAAGGGTAGTATTGACGCAAAATGATAGATGAGTTGACACCTTTAACCTTTTGAGTTGACACAGTTTTCAAATAGGTTGATACTAAAGTATTCTTGAGAAATAATATTTTGTGTCGACCCAAATTGGTATTTGAGTCGATTCCTTAAGGCAAAGAACTCATGATATTTTCAAGTGTGTTGACACCTTTGAGTAATTAAGTCGACACCTTAACTTGTTTTGTCTAAGATATTTTAGAAACTCTTAAATGAGTAGACACTAGAAGACTTTTGAGTTGACCCAAAAGAACTGAGACTAACTGCAATTGGATGAGTCGACCCAAACAAATTTTGAGTTGACACCAATCCTTCAGGGCTCAATTCATTCGGGCATTTTGAGTCGACACCAAAACGAAGATGAGTCGACATAAAACAACCGAGACTTCTTGCAGATTTTTAAGTCAACACCACAGCGAAGATGAGTCAACACAAAACAACTGAGGCTCCCTATAATTTTGTGAGTCGACAAAAAATAAAAAATGAGTTGACCATATAATTTCAGTAGCCTCCCAGAAAAAAGAAGTAGACACCAAAGATAACTTAAGTCGACACCAAAAGGTTCTCTTAGAAAGCTGAAATATTAAAAGAGTCGACACCAATAATTTTGAGTCGACACCGTTGTGTGGGTAAGAAGGATGTAGAAATTTGTGTCGATACCAAGGAAGATATAAGTCAACCCATTCACTTAAAGAACCAAGCCCTAGACGATTTGTGTCGACCCAAAACAGAATTGAGTCGACACCTGTGACGAAAAATCAAATCTGTAGCCTGGTTCAACGAATGGATTTTGGCTCATTAATGCTCTCACCTACCACCAACGGTCATTAATCCTTAATAGACTATATAAGGAGTTACTTCTCAGAGCTTTAAACTACAAGAGCTTCAAATCTACTATTCTATAGCTTGAATCAAGAGATCAAATCTTCAAGTTTTTATTTATTGCTCATTAACTCCTACAGCTAAATCTCACCTCTTTGTATTCATTTATTTCCAATCATTTGTAAAGAGAGTGGGTGAGTATCTCAATGAATACTACATTTATTATATTTAAAGGTGAGTCACCATTGATCCTTTGAGTGAGTGAGTGATACTCTTCAAAGAAGTGCTTAAGAGTGATTAAAAGAAACATGAGTTGTTTTCGTAGAATCATTTTGAGGCTGTAAAAGGCTTTGAATGTGCCCGTGAAGCATTCTATCTTAGTGAAAATTCTCAAAGAAAGTCTTGAGAAGTGGACGTAGAAGCCGAACTACTATAAATCTCGGTGTCCTCATTTTCTCTCTCCATTACCTTTTTAATTTTTTTATTCCTTTAGCTCTTAGTATACTTACTATATTTGCTTATGAAATTAAAAGATTTTAAAGAAGGTTTTTAAAATTGTTATTATTGTTTTTAAAACATAATTCACCCCCTCTTGGATTGTCTAGGACTAATTGACGATATGCTATATCAATATCACAAAATCTACAAACTCTTCTTAGAGTCGCCTTCCCTCATATTAGAGTCTCAAAACATAAGAGTGTATCCAACTCGTAAACCCTCAAATGCAATGCAAATGCAAAAGATGATGAAATGAATGAGTGTGATGCACCAGTGTTGATCAAAACATTTGCCTAAAAACTGAACATAAAAACTACCTTGCACAACAGATGCATCCTCACGTGTCTCAGGTGCTGGAAGTGTCCCAAGTGCACTAGATTTCTTATATAGTAATGGCATGCACTTGACCATGAGCCTTTTGTCCTTGCTGTCTACCTACCCATGTACCTGAGTATTAAGTCAACTTCACTGAGTGCTGACTGTGGGCGTTCTAACTTTATATGCCCTGGTTGTGTACATTGATAACATATAGGCTCTCCCTTTAGAGGTCTCTTAAAAGAAACCCCTGAACTCAATTTGGATGCTTGACCTCTCGACTTTATCGACTATTCCCTTGGTCTCTTTCTGTCCATATTACCTATATGAGTTGTTGATAATAACCCTCACACTATAAGTCTCGACTCCCAAATTTCTTTAGAATCTTGCGCATCGTCCTCCACAATAAGTGCTATATTAATGACCTTAGAATAAACCTTAAGCTCTTCCTTAATAGTGCCACTCTTCATCGGATAGAGAGTTTCAACCCTTGTACAAAGCGTTTGGCCTTCAAGGCCTTAGTGGACACTATCTCTGGCGCAAATCAAGATAGAGCCGTAAATTGTGCCTCATACTCCCTCACTTTCATGTCTTTTTGAATAAGAGTTAAGAACTCTTCGTGCTTCAAGTCCTGGAATAAATCAGGATAGTACTTCGTCCTAAATATCACCATAAAGGTGTTCAATCCAGGTCCCCAATTTTCATGATGTTCTCAAGGTCTTCGACTAGTGAATTGCTTCACTTGGAAACTTGAAGGTAGACTAATAGACACAAATATCATCATCTACAATACCTAAGGCATCAAAAAGTTTTGTAACCTGATCCTGCCACTCATCTACTAGTATGGAGTCTAGGCCTCTTCTAAATACTGACAGCATGAGTCTATAAACTCTTACATTGCATGCATCGAAAGGTTTCCACCATCTCTTGCGTGAGATTAGGCCTCTTATTTTCCCGTTTGAGTCATCTGGTGAGGTGTCTATTCTCTCACTAATAAGTTGGGCCACTAAGCATGCTCTGGTGCTTGAGCCAGTGGAACAACTCCTAGCTCTTATGTCTGTGCAGGTGGAGCTACCATATCAATGGTGTGCGTTGGTGTTGCTCATGGAGTTTCACCTATTCCTGCCCTTCCTCCATGACCTCCTCTGCCTCTAGCACGTCGAGGCGACATAGCTTAAAGCTAAAACATTAAGAATCACGAAATCCCAACTCAAGGTAATCAACATTGATAAAACGTGTAAAACATTTAGCACATTGCATTTTGTCATATATCATGTCATCTAAATAGCATATATGCATATTGAGCATCTAAACGTGTAACATGCTAACACATTCATGTGGTATCATTTGCCATGCAGATTCAATACAAATTTGCAATGAAATGCTCGATTCTCACGGTCTAAGGTATTGGAACCTGGTTGCTCTGACGCCAATGTATCAGGCCCCAAGATTTATAACATGACAGTCCAAACAGCATAATTGAGAATGCGGGGATCAAAACAAATGAGGGACTCCCACGTAGATAAAGTCAAAGGCAATTGTTAAAATCAAATATTAACAAGTCCAAGGTGGAGGTCAAAAGGTCAAAACAAGAGTCCCTAACATATCTCAGGCCTCGAAGACCCAATACTATAAGATCAAAGAGCAAAAATTTAGGTATAAGGCCAAAATCCAAGGAAGTTAAAGAAAAGATCCCATGGTGATAACAAAAGGGTTCACAAAGAAATTTGGCCAAATTTAGATGAAAACATTCAAAAAATAACTAATATACTCTCACTATTTTGATCATATATCTCTCTATAAAAGATATTTCTAAATGCGATTAGAACCATTAGAACGTAAATTTTTGGGGCTTTAGTTTAGACATAAGAATGGTCTCATTTGAAATTCGAATGATGGAGTTTTGCTTGTCTGAAAATATCTCATCAGTAAAAAAAAAAAATTGACCACTCGATGGATTGAGATTGATCGGTCTATCAATTTGTCAAGAAAAAGTCTCAGCATCTCCCACTCTACAACAAGATACGAGATCATTACTAGACCGCTTGATAACCGATTGATTAGCCTATCAATCATAGAAAACCAACATTGTTTTTTTTTTTTTTAAGTTTTAACACATACTATTGTCATTTCACATAAAAAAGTAGTTAGTCATAACTAGGGGTGTACAAGGACCGCATTGGTTCGGTTCTTAACAAATTTGAGAACGGAACTATGACCACTGGCTCCACAAATTTTGGAATCGATTCGTACTGTTGGACCCAGTGGAACCGAAACGAAACTGATCAGTTAAAATTGATCAGTTCTGGATCGGTTCTATTTCCTCATTCCAAAATACTAAAAATAGTAATATGGATATTCTAATCAACAATATAACACAATAGATTCTATGACTATCTAGAAAATACAAGTTTTTGTAGAGAGGAGACATAGAATAGAAGGGTTGAACTCTATTTGAAGTTATCAAAAAAATAAAAAAATATAGTTATAAACTTTCGAAAATGGCTATCTCATTATTAGAAACTTGCAAAAAATTTAATACAAAATAT
>JAOTRH010058649.1:0-18789 GCA_034768845.1 Heliamphora exappendiculata
ATATATCCTAATATAAAACTCTCTTTAATCCCTAGTCCTATCAACATTACGCTAGACCCAATTCGTCAATCTATGGTTAAGCCAAGTGGAGTGCATTTAGCAAGTAAACGTAAGCATTGATAAAGTACCCTTGGATATGAAGTGAAGACAAGATGAGTGTTGGGACAATCAATGGCCATTGTGTTCCTTAATTATTTTACACCATGTTTACCTTTTACTCACATAAATTATGAGTTTCACTTTATCACTTAGAGTAGGAGACAATTTATCTAGGTGGAGAATAAAACATAACAGTAAAACATATGTAATTTTAAGTAAAACAAGATATGTAATTTTATTCCCTTATCTTTCTAAATACGTTTTTTGCTATTCCAAATAGGCAATACCCTCCTATTATTAAATAAGTAAATAAATAAGAGAGCTTCTAGCCTTACCGAAAATTCCTACCAAAAATATTAACCGAAATTGCTTAAAACACGTGTTCACCTCACGCAAGCCCTGATACATGCTTCACTACACAGCGTATCACCTGATAACCACTAAAGCCTTCGCACACAACTGCACACAACTACAATGACTAAATATTCCATTTCAAATTCTTCCCATTTTCTGTCGCGCACAACGCTGAGATAGTTTCTCCATCGTCAAAGAGAAATTAAAGCAATTCGAAGCCAATCGAGAAATCATGCCAACAAAATGTAAGATCAAAACTCTGCTCTAGTTAAAATACTGTAAATCTAAGTACGATACTACTAATTTGTCTGTATACTTAAGTAAGATACTACTCATTTTGATCTCAAAACCCTATTTCTGTAAAATACTATGATTAGGTTTACTTATCACTTTATATATCACATCAGATCATCCAATGTATCATAAAAGTTATGAACTCAACAAATACATGATAAGTTTCTCATATGTCACTATATGAAAATATTATCTCACACACAGTTGCTATTAGAAACTTCTCATATTCATATTTTAAAATGTATAAAAAGTTTATCATACTCATATATACTATATGAAAACACATACATGATATAAAAGAAGCGTTTGTGACATTTTTCATATGCAATCTTGCCACAATATTATACTAAAAAATGTATGAGAAGGTTCTCATACACATATATGATATATGAGACACATTCTTACAGACACAGTGCTATAAAAAACTTTTCATACTCATATCTTAAAATATATGAAAAGTTTCTCATACATTTTTTAGCAGGGCTATGAGAACATTCTCACAGTGCTATGAGAACATTCTACACCAAGATTCTTTCAGAAGTCTTCATATTATTGTCACTTTGGTTCGAGATCTTGAGATATAATTAAATCATTTACCAAGTATTTGCATCAAGTCTTTTGAGGATTTACATACCTCATTTACATCTCTTATAAGTTTTTGTGTATTTCATTTTCTATTAAGGAAAGAAAATGATCTGATATGACTTTGTCATGCGAATTTGATTACAAATATATACTGCTAAGTAAATAATTTAAACACCTTAAAATTGTACTGGCTTAGGAATCAAATACCTTCCAATGTATCTTAAAGACTTTGGTGATGATCCATCTTTAGGGAACAACTTGCACTTTTTCACATACCTGTTATTTGGAAAATGCCAACCACATGCATTGAATAGAAAATAAAAGATTGCAATATTGAGTTCCACATACTTTGCTGTTTGACCATCCCAGTTTTTGGCATTTTCTTCATTAACTGAATAGATTTTTCATTTTTTAGGAATCTGCACAAAAAATACATGTAATTTAAGGAAAAACACTCATGCCGGTGAGTATGCCAGGTCAAATGTCATCTACACTTCAATCAAAGAAAGTATAAAATGAAACTGTTCGAAATCATTGAAATACACTTCAGGGCTTCAGCTCAAACATAATAGATAGAACAGTATAACTTGTGCAAATTACGAAAAAAATAACAGGGCATTAGAGATACAAGGCCAATATGCAGGTCAACTTGCTGATCACACCAAAGATGTTTTAAACCCACCGTCTTTACAAACCATCACAACTAGACTAGAGAATTCTAGCAGAGTGACAAAAAAATTCACTAAGTAGATATGAAATGAAAAGTTCCACTGTCTCTCTTTAATAAGTGAGCAACCAGGCTAAAATTTATGAAAAATAAGACTTCTTTGAGAAAAATTCATATCTAAGAGACTTACCTTAATGTCTGGATGAGTTACCATAAACTCCCAAAGAGATGGATCAAGAGTAAATCCATTACGCCACTTCCACTGCTTAACACAAGCTGCAAAATTATCATTTTGTAACTTTTCCTTACTTCTTTTAACTATATTAGTTGAAAACTGCCCCTTTTATATATATCTATATCTATATATATCAATCCTTAGTTTTGTTCTTCCTATGAGTTGTTAATTGTTTTCAAAATCTAGACCACGTTTGAACACAAAGACAGTAAACAAAAAGAGATATATGAGAACATTCTCATCAATATATATGTTATGAAAAACTTCTCTTACTCACAAAAGTTTCTAATGCATAAGAAGATTCTCATAGGTTGGGATTTAAAATAAAATCACACTAAATAGAAGTTTCTTATGCATAAAAATACTCACAAATTTTTACGAGAGGTTTTTATAAAATATTCAATATATTAGAAGTTTCTCATAAGTTTGGGGTCAACCTTGACTGTTTATATTTAAATTCTACTTGAATATGAGAAGATTCTCATAGCTTGGGTTTTAAAATAAAATCACACTAAAGAGAAGTTTCTCATGCATAAAAATACTCACAAATTTTTATGAGAAGTTTTTATAAAAATATTCAATATATGAAAAGTTTCTCATAAGTTTGGGGTCAACCTTGACTATTTATATCTAAATCCTATTTGAATATCAGAAGTTTCTCATAACTTGGGATTTAAAATAAAATCACACTAAAGAGAACTTTCTCATGCATAACAACACTCATACAAAATAAAAAATTATTTTAAGTACGAGGTGGTGAGCTCACCCAAACAATCAACGAGATGGCAATTTTTTCAAGTAAAGGGGGTCCCATTGGGATTGAAGAATTTGAAGGGCAAAGTGAAAAAATTGAAGAGCGGACTGAAAAAGTTGAGGAAGGGACTGAAGAGGTTCAAGAAGCCACTAAAGAAGTTGAACAAGGAACGTAAAAAGAAACTGAAGAGAAAAATGAAACTGAAGAAGAAGAAGTTGAAAAAGAAATAGAAGAAGAAACTGAAGAAAAAAATCAAACTGAAGAAGAAGAAGTTCTTCAAGATACAGAAAAAGATGTTGAAGAGTACCAACAAGAGAAAGAAGAAAATGAAACTGAGGCTTCAAAATAAAAAATTGGTACTGATAGAAGTGAAATGTTCAAGACCCCATTTTTGGACAAGTCACTTGAACATACAAATTATGGTACTTTACAATTAAACATTCATACTGGTAGCACTCTAATATTGGAAATTGCGGACCTCTAAGACCGATACATTGATATTGGCAGCACTAAATTACTAGAATCTCAACGACAGGAAAATGATTTCGAGAAAGAAGGGCTCAATAACAACACCCCAAGTCCCCATGACTATGATCATCTCGGCCTATCTGATGAGCATGAAGGCCTTGATTTAACTAAACAATCATACATGGGCAGTCTATGTGGCATTATGCATGAAGAAGCAATAAACTTAGAGAGTATTGATGAACAAAAAAATGAAGACAAAAATAAGACAAAATGATTTTGAGAAAAAAATAAAAGCACTTGAAAAGAACGTGCAAGAACTACTGACTGAGAACAAGAAGCTGTTTGTGCACATTGAATCACTTCAGAAAGAGAAGGAAGAACTTGAAATTGAGAATCAGAAGAAAAGTCAGAGCATTGTTGAGCATATAGAGAAAGTGGAAAAAAATGCAAGAAGAACTGATAAGAAGGGAGAAGCAACTGCAGCACATGAAAGGCCAGCTCAATAACATAGCAACCATCGAAGACCCAATGACTCCAGATGAAGATGCAAGTAAGGATATGCACAAAGTAAAACTCAAAAAACTATTGATCTCTTAATAGTAAAAATTCTGAAATGGAGTTATTGTTAATAGAGATACAGATACATAAAATCACATGGGAGGAACAAGATAAGAAGGAGAAACAGGAAGCAAAGAAACGAAACTCAATGATTAGAAAAATCAAGGCCAAGCACAGAAAATCCAAAAGGAATCCAGACTTCTAATATGAGTTGAGACAAACAACAAAGAAAAAGTCCACATAAACAATTCAAGTTGAAAAGAATTTCCAACCACAAGAAGTGCTACATTACACTTGGCCGAAGGTTAATCAGTATTTGCCCACAACCAACCTATTTGAAATGCTGCACCCATAACAAATGCCATCGGTCATTGCTATACTTGAGAACAATAAAAAAAAGGTAATATCTCAAATAGGATTAAATATATATATATATGTGTGTGTGTGTGTGTGCACCACTAATTTTGGCATAAATGTTTTTTGTCGTATGGAGTGGTTATGTATGGGTTGTAAATGTCAACCAATCATGCGTATATATCCAGGACATATGGAATCTTTTTGATGACAAAGACGTATCGAGCAATGTATGTATTTTCAATATTGAGAAGTTTCTCATACTACAATTTTAACAGCAATCTCAACTAACTTTGTCCTTGTTATTACAAAAAATCGATGCTTATACTGAGATGCTGCAAATACAACAAGATAAGAAGCAAACATCAACAAGCCACTCAACATTTGCTCTTGTACCGACTCAAAAGCCAACATCATTTGCATGAACAAGTTGTGCATGGTAAGAAATCACTTTACATTGTACATTTTAATCTTTTTACACGTAGTTATTTCGAAATGTATAAAATTGATGGTATATCACACAAATAGGAATTCATAAGAACCAAAGATGAGGAGTCTAGTCAATATTTGATAAACAATTTCTTGGAACAATCGTTCAAAGCAAGATATATTCATTTCCCAATTCACAACGAATTCCACTGGACTTTACTTGTCCTTGACAAAGAAAAACATTCGTGGAAATTTTACAACTCAATGAAGCCAAGAAAAGGACAAAAAGACCAACACTGTCAGACTGCCAAGAAAATGGTAAAAAAATATCTATATGTTCACATTTTTTTAAGGAATGAATGGCTTCCCATTGCCTACTTGACATACCAATTTATGACTAACAAAAAAACGGTGTATTTCTCAATAGAAAAGTTATGTTGACAATTATTTCAGCAGCAAGGTCTCCTTATCTGTAGACTAAACGACTCAAAAAATTGAAAAAGTATAAGACTCTCCACAACAAAAGGTTGGATTGTAAGTACTTCAAAAAAATATAATTAATACACTAATAAATACAAAAACTAATAATATAAACTAATGTGAATGTGAATAATGCAGCCTTAACCATGGGATCATTGTTTACTATATCATGAGGCAATATTTCAATAATGAAAATATAGCAAATACAGTTACACAGAGACATTGTAATGAATTTAGAGCCAACATGATCTATCAATTTATCACTAATAAAGAAAGATCATGGAGCCCTAACATAAAAGATATTGAACAAATTTCCAAAGAACTCTAAGAGCAGAAAACACAACCACCACAACTTCAAATAAAAAAACCATAGTTCTATACAGGTAAATATTTTATTTCGAAGTGTAATGGTATTAAATAAATGAATTTATTTTGAAGTTTAATACTGATTTTGGTTGCAGACTGAACTGCATTTCAAGAACTATGCGGTACTACAAAAGCATACCTTGTGGGTATCTTTGAAGACACAAACCTCTGTGCCATCCATACCAAGCGCGTGTCAATAATGTTGAAGAATATTCAGTTGGCAAGGAGAATCAGGGGTGAGCATCCTTAAGTTGGGAATTATATGATTGGATTGTGGGGTTGACAATATTTATTTTTTGGAATTTTTCTTGTAATTAGTAATGATAGTTTTAGTTTTTTAGTTAATGGGTAGGATATACCTGATGGAATCCTTGTTATGATCCTGTGCACTGCTGTTGACCTAGCAAACTTCTTTGTGAAACATGTTTTTGTTGTCACACAAATGGAGTTGAACAATTTAACTATTTCTTTTTATATGTCTGGTTTGTTGCTCATTTCTAGTTAGATCTTTAAACTTTAACCAAATATCAAAGAGATATGATCTTTAAACTTCCTTTTATGTATTCACTGCAATGCATATGTCAAATGATTAATTCCTTACTCAACATGTGGTATATATTCAGTTCTCATTCTATAGCACAACATACACAGCATTTGATTGAAAAATACCTCACCTTTTCAAAATACAACTTATAATATCTCAATACATGCATTAACTACCAATACTGAGAACTTTCTCATACATCAAAAATCATGAAAATAAGAATAATATATAATATATTAAAACAAACCACCAACTACCAACACTGATAAAATATTTTTAAAAAACATATCATGAACTAGATTACAATCTGTCAATACATCCATTAACTACAAAAACATTGAGAAGTTTCTCATATACCAGAAAAAATGAACCTGAATGTAAACTGAATACAAATTATCCAAAAACAATGTTAAGATCTACCAATACATCCACTAACTACCAAAACTGAGAAGTTTCTCATATGTCAACAAATCTAGATTTGACTTTAAAACTGAATACAAATCATTACAAGAAAAAAAATGTAAACTTCATCCCAATATACAAATTATATCCACTTCTCAAAACTCATGTATTCCACTGAATATTCTCTTCATAACAACTTTTCACTTTACAAGTTATCTTGATCCTGTAAGTATCAAATGAAAAAATAAAAGAAGACAATCATAATTCAGTTCTCATTTATAAAAACTTTTATACTTCTATTACCTTTCGCAACTCTTGTGCATTAAGCATCTCAGTAAAAATTCTATATCCTACCCTTCCAGCTATACATGGATCTTGAAATCCCTAAAATGCAAACACAACAAATATGTGACACTCCGTTCCCCGAGCATGTCAAGGCATATGTAACTATAAAAAAATGACATATTCTAGCCGAACATTTATAGATACATAAGATAATTACTACATCATTAACGATTCCGAAATTGTTAAGAATACTTAATAAGTACAGTCATCTAGAAAACTTAACAAAAGTTACATCATGTCCTTGAAAAACTTGAACAAAAAGATAAAAAATAAGTAGTCTACGTCTTCAAACTGCGTCGTTGGGATTATCCTATTCCTGCCACACTCCCCCTTCTTCAAGATCTCCTTCCTTAACAAACGCGCCTTCCTCGAAACGTTCTTCTTTTTCTTCATATGTGGCATAAATTCCATGAGCTGGAGCTCAAAAGCAAATTTCATAAACCGTCTAACAAACTCACGACAAGATATTCCACAATACATATCACATAGCACCCAATGTGAAGTTACAGGCTATTTATCATTTTCAACAGGATGAACATATATAAGAACAAATGAATAAGTGTGTGATGCAAATGAATGCAATGCAGATGCCCAATCCCAAGCACTTTTAGAACAGTATCATGAATTCCACGTCGGGAATCATAGAGAAGACTTGATCGTATATTGATCACTTTAACATATCCTAGCATCGTTGCGAATAGTAAATGGGTCACCGAACGTTATGCCATAGCTGTTTTACTTAATGGCAACAGCGTGAGAGTGAGCCAACCAGTTTTATCCATCCTTATCCGGGCTGACAATCCCCACCTTAAGCACTAGAATGCTTGTTAAGTGTCAACGCAAAGTCTAATTAATAACATGAATTTCAAAAGACACTTCATGTTATTTAGAGTACCAAGATGAGGGATTTAGGACCCGCCATAATTGGGCTATTCTCTGAAGTTACCACCGCAGTGGGATTAGGTCCGCCGAATTAGGTTCTTCTCCGAATTACCCTTCAAAACATCGCAGCAATGGGGTTTAGGTCTGCCATAATTGGGCTCTTATCTGAAATTACCACTGCAGTGGGGTTAGGTCCGCCGAATTAGACTCTTCTCCGAAATTACCTAATTTTTCCGTATTAACACCACTTCTATAATTTAACCATAATTCAAGGAGCAACAGAAACTAAGGGGACATATACAACAAGTATGACCGATGTTTAAAATAACCAAAACAAGTGTACAAGATGCAACCCACAATGATAGGTACAAAAGAGACTCCACTAACCCAAGATGCAAGTGTAGAAATGCTCATGATATGCAATATACTTCTTGTGTGCAAATAATTATAGCATGGCATATAAATATGATATGGCACACGGTACAATTTGCTAAAGCATTAAGTACAAGTATGCAAAGCATAACCATAATTTATGTGACAAAGAATCAAACGATCGGCATGGGTTCATTTCATCAAAAGCATCATTTTCATATACTAATTACTTAAAAATTTCATATAAGGTCCACACACTCAAATTCAACAAGTAACACGTCATTCGAACACTTAGCTAATTTTTAGGTAAAAGTTTAATTGTTAATTTTAGAATTGTGACAGATTTTTAAAGTACTTAGACATAGAATTAATTTATGATATTTTAAAACCAATTAGATAAAAATATTTTCTATAACTTTCATGTTAAGCACTAAGGTCAATTCCTAAGGTAAATATGTCATTTATTTTATTTTAATAAAAACGGTTCAGCAATTTATAGAGAAATACATAACAATTGAGCCTCGGTTGGCCACTATTTTGGTGCATCAATTCAAGGGTTATGGCCCTGATATTTGGTGAGCTTCTAGTTTAAGATATCCCCTACAAGTTTCATGTTTTGTGCTAGGGTAAGTTATTTGTAAAACGTTTGAGATTTTGGCCAATTTATAAAGAGGGTTCAGTCAGCCTAAAAAGGACCTGCAGAGTGTGTTTTTAACAGAGAATGTTTGAAACCTTTCGGGTATCAGCCGAAGATATTTCGGGCTGCTTTTTGCTCAGTAATTAGTTTGATATGTCAGCTACAAAATTCATGTTTACCTCTTCTGGATTTGGCTTATAAAATGTTAGGTTTAGGTCTCACAAAAATATGTGATAGAGAGGTCTGTCAGTCATTAAACCTCAACAGTGACTTTACGAAGTATTTTGACCCATCAGGATTTCATATTGTTTGCTCATTTTTGGTGGACAGAAAGATAAATGTATCCTCTACAAGTTTTCTATTTCGACCTAAGCTCGGTTCTCAAACTAACTTAATGTTTTTAGGTCTGCAACTCAGAGTGGTCAAGATCTGACACTCTTTGAAAAAAATGAGATATCTAGAGTTCTATCCAACGAAATCACTTCAAACCAATTTTGTATGAAAGATAACTCAAATATCTAGATCTAGACATAAAAATCACTTTAATACCATATTGTTACATTTAGTTATGATTATTTAAAGTCGGTGGCAGAAAATGAATAAGTCTAGAAAATCAGTCTACTTAGGGTTTTGGTTGCTTAGCTTATATTGTGTGCATTTTTGATATGTTTTCTTTGCATGCATGTTATAAACTTACACAAATCAAAATTTCAGAATATGTTTAGGCCATAAAATTTAAATATAAATACATGTAAATACATATAAAGCTTACTCATACATAAATAGTCCCTAAATCTCTTCTACGACGCCTTTTTGACTTATTTCTTGTTTTATCTTCTTAGGGTTTGTTATAGAGATGGATTAAGAGTTATCTAATGGGAGAACATTAGAGGATTTGAAGGAGTTGCTTACTTGTTTTGAGAGTCTAAGAAATGGTAGATGATCATAGGACTTGGCTTTATGTAGGCTTGGTCTCCAAAGACCTTCCTCCTTGTTTCTCCTTCCTTCTTCTTCTTTCTTCTTCTTTTTCTTCTTCTTCTTCTCTAGAACACTTGGTGTATATATTTGGTGTTCTCTCACTCTCTCCACCGAAAATACATATAGAGGAGAAGGGTGTTTGGTTGCATTTTATAGAGAAAGAGTTTGTGGGTTTAATTATAGATATGTAATTCTTTTTTGAATTTTTCTAATTGTGATTGGTTGCATGGTGGGTGGTTATCTTTTTAAGACATTTTAAAATCTGAATTTTGCAGATGGGAAGAGATGAATTCGGCTAGGGCATGTTTGGGAGACTAAAAAGCTAATTTTGTATTTAATTAGGGTTTTAAATTATATTTTAGTACATTTTTTGTGAATATAAATGCATCAAATGTTCATTTTATGTACCTAAACCTACTAAAATCTATTATATTAATGTATTTATAATTAATTTAGTCTTTCCATGATTTATCATAATTTTGATAGCAATTAAATAAATAAGTGTAGGCTTTTAAGCTAAATTAAGTTAGTTTGACTAGAATTTTCTTTTTGACTTATTTATTGTGTGGAGATTTTAAATAATTATTTATTTGCTTTTGTTGAGCTATATTATTATATTATTTTATATATTACTTGTATAAAAAGTATTGAGTCAAAATAATGCTTAATTTATACATCTTTTTCTCATTTTTAAGCTTAAAAAGGTAAAAAGTAGCTTTTTGGGCACAATTTTCTTGGTGGCTGGCCATGCAAGGGCAATTTGGTCATTTTTGTTGTTATTTTTTATTTTATTAATTGATTGTATGTAAATATCTGATTTTGGGTGTCCATGTGTCAAATTTTTAAATTTTTAGTACTTTTGCTATACTATGGGTAAAACTGTCATTTTATCCTAATTATAAGAATTTTTGATTTTTAATTTTATATTTCATGTTATTTACTTAATTTAAGCTGTTCCGAGACTTTTCTAAGTGTTAGAAATTTGCCTCTGAGTATTTGGTCTTTTTAGGGTTTCCGAGTCAAATTAGGGTTTTCCGGCTAATTAGGGTTTCTTCCATTCATATAGCGACCTAAGTTCTCATCGTTTTTTCGTCGCTAATACTAGGATTTGAGCCGGGTTGTTATAATCTAGCTGATTACTACTAAGGTCCGGATCGAGGTGTTATAATCTACCCCCCCTTAAATAAATTTCGTCCTCGAAATTTCATGCGAAAGGTTATTGAGTAACATTTCTTTTTAAGTTGTGTCCTCGTTTACTTGAATTGTTCTTTATTGAGGATATGGATAAGGTTAGGCTATTTCGATTATCTCTTTGATCAATTTTTTTTTGTTTTGTCTAGCTAACGTCTTAGATCGATAACTGCATGACTCTCAAAGGTCACATTGCTTATCCATGGCGCTGGAGTTGTCTGACTAGAGCAAGCCTAAAAGTTTTTGTCCTTCAAGCGTACCCTTTACTCGTAATGATGTGACAAGGCTAAACTAACACACATCCCAAAGTTGCAAATGAGTGTACCTCAAATCATTGACGAATACTCCTTTTTCTCTTGTGAAGGTGAACATTCTGTCCTAGTGATTCTCTTTCTGGTCAAGCTGCACCATCCTTCCCAAATCATCTGTTCCCTGTTGAAGTTGATTTTCTTGATATTTTCGCTTTTGTCGACGGATATTGTAGTTTCTTCCCCTTGGTAGCGAGCATTAAAACTTTTTATGTCCAAACTCATTACAATTGAAATAGATTATTGGGTTCGTCTATTGTCCCCCTTGTTGTTCTTTCTCGTTAGCTTGTGGGTACGAATTGATAGGAATGAACTGCCTTTTATTTTTCAATGGTTTTCCCTAACCAGAGTTACTCTTCCTTTGGTTCCAAATCCTTCTTGCATCTGCCAATTCTGACTCTGCCACTAGTGCCGCTCGTATGACTTGTGCATAAGTAGGAAGCTGCATGCAGACGATCCTTCCCCGAATTAATGGCTCCAGGCCCCACTCAATCTTTTGTGCCTTTGACTCTTTGTCTAGTATAACGGATGCAGCAAAGCGACTTAATTCCTCGAAGCGATTAGCGTACTGGGTTACCATCATCGATCCTTGTTTTAGTTCCAGGAATGCTCTAATCTGTTCCTGACGGAGGGGAGCAGGAAAATATTTTTCCAAAAATTGCCCTTCAAACTGATCCCATGTTAAGGTTGCCACGACTTGGGTGTTATTGATCATAGAGCACCAATGGTTTGCTTCTCCTTCCAATAGGTGAGCTGCTAAGGCTACCCGATCTGCCTCAACTTGAACTCCCATTGAGTTAAATAACTTCTTGATGGTCCTGAGCCACTCCTCGGCCTCTTTCGATTTTACTCCTCCCTTAAACGTAGGGGCTCGCTGCCTTCCAAGCTCCGATAAGAACCACGCTCTGTCACGCATTTGGGGACAGTTAATGCTGGTGGCAAGCTCTCGTAAAACTTGGGCTAATCCAAGTGCTTCGTCATTAATGGGTCCACTAGTCTTCTATCAGTCATCCTAAAAAAAAAGATTCTTATGATTTATGGGTTGTCTCAATTCTGGATAATGCTCATGTTCTGGGGTCATGTAGAGTTAAGTTTGAGGTTGTTTTCGGCAAGCATTGAGCGTAAGATTTTTTTTTTTACAATACTTGTATTTCATGTCATTCACAAAACATACATACAACATTGAAAGAAAAGAAAAGATTCAACGTGAAATTTGCTAGGTCCCATCTAAAACAAATGCAGGTAGATACATTTGACAACTGCCTTGTGCTCCCCAAAGGTTATAGAGTCTTTTCTGGATCCTGATGCTCATGTCGTTGTCAGAATTCTTCATTGAAGGTGGGGATGGCAGGATTCGGACTCTAACATTGTGGTGGAAAAGATGACGTGAATATTGATGCATACATATACTCTTTCTTTATTTGCATACTAAGGGTATCCTAAACTTGAGGTTACTTCTTATTTTCTACTTCTCTACTGTCGGTACGAACCTTTTGCTTCCTTGGTTATTGGGTTTGTGGGTCCCTTTATGTGAAGTAGTTGTTCCTAACTATAGGTGACTGGTGGCATAGTTCTACTTATCGGGCCCTTTGAAAATGTGTAATCAGTTGAGTAAACCCTTATTTAACCATTCTTGCAGTCCATTAGTAAATATTACTTTTTGGCCGATGCTATCAACACAGTTTGATAGCATGATTCTTGCTATCAAACTGATTTTGGTAGATTGCTTTCACAGAGCATGATTCTTGCTCTTTTTCCAAAGTCCTATTCTTCCTCTCAACAACACTATTTTGTTAAGGAGTTTTACGAGCAGAAAAGTTATGGTCTATACCACTTTCATCATAAAACTTTTCAAAAAAATTTTTTTTAATTCTCTACTATGATCACTTCTGATACTTGTGATTTGAAAACTTTTTTTATTTCGAATTCTCCAAAACAATTTTACAAAAGAGGCAAAGGCTTCATTCTTATGAGCGAAGAATAACACCCAAGTATATATAGAGAAATCATCAACAACAACAAAGGCATATCTCTTGCCTTCAAAGCTAAGATTCTTTGTTGGATCAAATAAGTCCACGTGCAATAGTTGTAAGGGCTTAGAAGTTGAAATCAGCATTTTGGATAGAAAAGAACTTCTAACTTGTTTTCCTTGTAGACATGCATCAAAAATTTTATTTTATTTTTTAAATTTAATTTAAGGTAAACCAATCACCAATTCTTTCTTTAAAAGTTTTGAAATCAAGTTCATGTGAGCATGTGCAAATCTTCTATGTTACAACCAACTATTATCACTCAAGGCAGCTAAGCACTTTGTGTCATTTTTGAAAAGATCATTTAGATTGAAAGTGTAAATATTTTCGTGCCTATGACCTTCAAAAATAACTTTACTGTCAATTGAGTTTTCAATAACGCACTTAGCATGACCAAAGACAACCTTGTGGCCTTTGTCATAAAGTTGGCTTATGCTAAGAAGATTATATTTTAAACCATCAACAAGCAGAATATTTTCAATAGAAGGAAAAGAAAATTTTCCAATTCAATCAATTCTTATGATTCTACTCTTGCTATTGTCATCAAATGTCACAAATCCACCATCTTTAGGCTTGAGAGATGCAAATATTGACTTGTCACCTATCACGTGTCTTGAGCAGGAACTATCAAGATACCACATCCCTTCCTTGAATGAGTACTTGAGATACACCTGTAAAGAAAATCAAGTTTTGATTTTTAGTACCTAAACTTTCTTGGGTACTTTGGTGTTAGTTCCATGTGAGTGTGTTCCCTTTGGAACCCAAATCCTTTTTACAGGTAAAGCATGTGATTTTTTATGTGGACAATGCGTGACAATGTATCCATGTTCATAACAATAAAAACAAATAGCATTGGAATGATTTGAAGATGCTTTAACAAAAATGTTGCTCAAAAACTTTTATTTTCTCTTTGGTTGGTATCCAATCCCAGTTTTATCAAAAACACATTTTTGCATTTCAAGAAGTTTGACCAAGTTTTCTTTCGCAAGTGTAAACTTATATACAGTTTTGGTACGATCATCAACCTTTTCTTTTAAAACTTGGTTTTCATCTTTCAAAGACAAAATCTGTTTTGATAGTAAAAAAATTTCTTCTTTTAAAGTTTCAATTTCACACAATGGGGAAAGAACTATCTTTTAATAATAGAATTCTTAGCACCCATTTTTCTTAATCCATTATATAAATTTTCAAAAGAAATTTAAAGTTCATCTAAAGAAAATGAGTCATTGGTTACCTCATTTTCTTCTTTGGCCACGAGGCAAAGGTTAGCAATTTCATCTTCTTTCTTTTCATCCTTAGAGCTACTATCCTCACTCTCACCCCATACAGCCATCATTGCTTTCTTGAACACCTTTTTGAAATATTTCTTGAGTTGGGGACAATCAGCCTTCATATGTCTAGGCTTCTTGCATTCAAAGCATATGATCTCATCTTTCTTGTGATCACTCTTGAATTTGCTTGATTCTCCTTTGAACTTGTTGAACTCACCTTTATGCCCATCCTTCTTGAAGAATCTCCTTCCTCCTTATTTCTTATTTCTAAGAAACCTTTTGAACATTCTTATGACGAGGGCTAGATCTTCATTCTCATCGCTTGTGGAGTCTTCATCAGAATCATCATCAAGGATGAAAGATTTGAAGGTAATTTCCTTCTTCTTTTTGTTGTCTTCTTCATCATCTATCTTGATATTCATCTCATGAGTCATGAATGATTCAAGAAGCTTCTCCAAGCTAACTGTAGTGAGATCCTTAGCTACTTAAATGACAGTGACTTTTTCTTCCCAATTTTTAGGTATGCATCTTAGGATCTTTCTCACCATCTCTGCATTAGAGTAAACATTGCGAAGAGATTTTAATCTATTGATGATATCAGTGAATCTAGTGAATATTTCAAAAATAGTTTCATCATACTTCATCTTAAACAATTCATAATCATAAACAAGCATGCTTATTATAGATTCGTTAACTTGGTTAGTTCCCTTATGGGTAATCTCAAGTCTATCCCAAATCTCCTTGGCAATGTCACAAGTGGAGATCTTATTGAACTCGTTTGGGTAAAAAGAGCAATTTGAAGGTTCATAGCCTTAGCATTTTTTTGTATCTCTCTTATATCAATCTCAGTCCATTCATTCTCAGGTTTAGGGATAGATACCCCTTTAACAGTTTTGGTTGGTCTTTTGGGTCCATAGGTTATAGTCGACGGCTTGAATGTATATTCTCATTCTTGTCTTTCAACAATTGTAATTTGCTCTATTGAACAAAAGAGGTCTATTGGTGGACTGACCTTCTGACTAAATAGATCCAATACTAGTAGTAGTCATAGAAACTCTTAGATGGTTAAGTAAAAAATAAGAGCCCAAGTTCTGATACCAATTGTCAGTTCAGGAAACCCAAGAGGAGGGTGAATAGATTTTTAAAACAATAATAACAATTTTAAAAACTTTTTCAAAAATTTTTTAATTTTTCAAACAAATATAGCAAGTATATCAACAAATAAAACAATGAAGAAATTAAAGAGGATAGAGAGAAAGAAATAAAATCAGACACCAAGATTTATAGTGGTTCGACTTTCTCCAAGCCTATGTCTGCTCCTCAAGACTCCCCTTGAAAACATCCACTATGATTGAATGCTTTACAAGCTCATTCAAAAGCCTTTTATAGCTTCAAGAAGATCTTACAAAATAATATCTATTTTTTCTAATCTCTCTTGAGCTCTTCTTTAAAGAGTATCTCTCACTCTCTTAAAGGATCAATGGTGATTTACTCTATATTACAATAAATGTATGGGAATCAAAGATTCACTCACTCACTCTCTTTACAAATGATTGGAAATAAATGAACAAAGAGAGGGAAATCGACTGGAGGAGTTTAATGAGTAGTAAATACTTTCTTGAAGAATTGAGCTTTTGATTCAAGTAATTGTTAGGAATGTATACTGAAAAGTCATACTTTTAAGTTTTTTTCTTGATCCCTAGCATATTAATGAGAAACATTTCAGATGTTTTTGCATTCGTCGTTCCCCTCCCAATCATTTTGAAAAGCCAGGAGTCCAACCCCATAATCGATTCCCCTCCCAATCATTTTTCAAATATTCTCATTTTGATTCACATTTCAAGTTTTCTACTTTATTGTCAAATCACATTTCATGAGTGTTCAAATTTTCTTTTCATAGCTCATGCATCATGCATCATCACATCAATATGTAAGTTATCATAATTCTCATATTATTGAGCAGCTTTATAACGTATTAACACAAGAATGATTCAATAGTAATCGTGTCATTGAAAAATGAAGCACCCATCATATGTATGTAGAAATAAATTTAAAACTCATTTATTCTTTTTTTTAGAAACTTAGAATTTTATGTAATAACCATGCCAAACCCCACTTTACATCCCAAACTCACCAAAGCTTTGTTTATTATTATCATACTTATCATTATTAATGTTATTATTCTTTTTCTTTTCAAAGAAAAAAATCAAGCAACAAGTTTAAAATCTTTCAAAGGGGCCCAATCAATGGTTTAATTAATGTAAAAGAGTATTCTAGAAAATTAGGGCCAAGGTACTCAAGATCCAAACCTTAAAATAAAACATCAAAAATTTTGAAAAAAATTCGGACCGCTCGATCGGTCTCTCACCTACACTAAAGAACCGAGAGTATCAAATGAATGCTCGATAAACTGCTCGAGCAGTCTATCGATTGGCCGTGCTCCAGATTTTTTTAAGCCAAAGAAATTTGATTTTCAACACTGAAAAGATTTTTTTGATACTTTTCACCACATTTTTTGCACAAAATAACCTTTAAAATGGAAGAAAAGTCATTTCCAAAGTCTCCCTCAGACCACAAGAGTATGTTTGAAGCAAAAAAACACAAGCAAAATCTTTAAATTTTTTTAAAAAAATCATGGTTAACCATTTCCTGAAAACCCATAAATTTCTTAAATAACTCTAAAATCTTATATTTTGTAAGATTATTAACATTAGTTCATTTTGTATACAATTACATGTCTCAACCAATAATTCTAATATTTCAATCCTTAGGAATTTTCATCAATGTAACAAAACCACATCTTTTTTATTTTTATTCATTTTCAAGAATGACACTTTCCAAATATCCAACATAAGATCCATACATCTCAATTTCTCCAAATACCCACACTTAAGTCTTAGTTTTATACATATAACATGCAAGGGTTTTCTCTAAAGAAAAGAAATGAACACAAATCATAATCGAAGCACAAGAGAGAGTCTATATCCTACCTCAAGGACGTTCTACCATCAAGGCGCCGATTTTCTTTTCCTTCTGCGTTCCAACAATGGTATATGTGAGAAGATCATTGGTTCGTCTCGGATCGTTGTTCTACATCAAAGAAACTAGTACAAGTTTCTTGAATGTATATTTAATCTTAATATATCTATTCATTGTTATGATTTTTCATGAAAAACGCATGCGCTGTTTTTTACGATCACGGCGCCGGTTCTTATTTTTCTTTCCGCGTTGCAACAATGGTATAAGAGCCCAGGTTATATTTTTTTTTGTGAAAAATTATTGTGCTAACATTTGTTTTGCAGTTTATGTTGTTATGATGCGGTTAAATGTATGTATGAATGGATGATTTATTTATATCGTTTTGACCGCGTATCTCGACAATTTTTAAATCGAGATTAGGTTGAATGTAAGCCTCGCGAATGGAGGCATAGGTTATACGATGTAAAATATTATTTCATTTATATTTTTTTGGATCATTATTGTAATCGGATCACACAAAACGAGGAACAAAAGCGAAGAAAGAAAACAAGGCAGCGGCGGTAGGCCTGTTCGGCCAGCACTGTTGCGCCATATTCGGGGTTCGTTTTTGGGGCTTTCGGGGATCTTTTTCGACGCAATTTTTTTGCTAAAATTAAGTTCAATCCGTTAGCTTTCCAACGGTGGTTCGATTGCTGCAAGACGACGACGGCAAAGGGGTGAAAAATTTTCTCAAAGATTGGTGCGCACAATGGCGTGCTACAGTAATTTCGGTACTTTGGTGATTTTTTCAGGGCACTTCCACTTCGAGTTTTGACACAGTTTTTTGCGGAGATCTGGTTTGGGATGTTAGTTAGCTCCAGTAATCTTTTGGGACACTTTCGGGTCCAGCAAGGCGGTCAAACAGCGGCTGGAAAAATGCGGCGCAGGGCTGCCATACACAGCAATTTTTTCGGCACCTTAAGGGGATGTTTGGGCTTCTTTTTTAGCTTTTTTCCGGTGTTCCAGCGGTGGTCCGGGGTAGCACCCATAATCAGTTCCCCTCCCAATCATTTTGATTCACATAATCGGTTCCCCTCCCAATCATTTTGAAAAACCAGGAGTCCAACCCCATAATCGGTTCCCCTCCCAAACATTTTTCAAATATTCTCATTTTGATTCACATTTCAAGTTTTCTACTTTATTGTCAAATCACATTTCATGAGTGTTC